>JAHFWG010000681.1:10454-23594 GCA_020233015.1 Callinectes sapidus | reverse complement strand
TTTTTCTAGAACTATAGGTAGGAAAACTGCTTCATCAAGTTAACCCAATACATAACCATCCTCATCTATGGGCGTCAGCAGGGGGGGGGGGAAGGAGGGTCATTCCCCCCCCTCTCTACCACCCCTGAAATTAATAGAATCCATATCCCCCCCTTTAGCTCCCCACTGCCTTAGACCCCTCCCTCCCCAAACTAATCTCCATATCAGTACCCCACAACGCATTCTTCTCTGCGTAAGCCCTGTCATTCATCACAGGAATTATGTTTTCAGTCACCTGGCATAATTTCAAGCTAGACACAAGTGAAGGAGGGAAGAATGTATGAAAATGGAATGCAAGTTAGTGTTCAGACATTGGGGGAGTTTGAAAAGAAGATTGGACAAGTTTATGGATGATAATGGTAGGTGGAAATCAAGGATATTATAGAATCCTTGGTAGAAATAGGCAGAGGTGCTCACATAGGGACTGCCATGAATAGATATAACCATCTCCTGCAGCTTCCCTCATTTTCTTTTGTTCTGAAGATAAAATGGAACGTAGCAAGATGGCATTTGGAGTTTCAATAACAAAGGCAAAGCTACATTACAGCCACCCAAGTAATAACAATAACAAGGGCAAAGCTATATTACAGCCACCCAAGTAATAATAATAACAAAGGCAAAGCTATATTACAGCCACCCAAGGATATCATAAGATCCTTGTTATCCTTGCTATAAGATCCTTGTCCCTTGCCATTCACAACAGGAATATACGTGTTCTCCATCACCTGACATAATGCCAAGCCAGACACAAGTGAAGGAGGGAAGAATGAATCAAAATGGAGTGAAAGTACATCAAATTAAACATAGCAAGATGGTGTTACTAGAGCTTTAACAACAAATGGAAAGCTACTCTACATTCTCCATCACCTGACACAATTCCAAGGCAGACACAAGTGAAGGAGGGAAGAATGAATCAAAATGTAGTGAAAGTAGATCAAATTAAACATAGCAAGATGGAGTTATTAGAGCTTTAACAACAAATGGAAAGCTACTCTACATTCTCCATCACCTGACACAATTCCAAGCCAGACACCAGTGAAGGAGGGAAGAATGAATCAAAATGGAGTGGAAGTAGATCAAATTAAACATAGCAAGATGGAGTTACTATAAGGAGTTATAGAGGAGTTATAGAGCTTTAACAACAAATGGAAAGCTACTCTACATTCTCCATCACCTGACACAATTCCAAGCCAGACACCAGTGAAGGAGGGAAGAATGAATCAAAATGGAGTGGAAGTAGATCAAATTAAACATAGCAAGATGGAGTTACTATAAGGAGTTATAGAGGAGTTATAGAGCTTTAACAACAAATGGAAAGCTACTCTACATTCTCCATCACCTGACACAATTCCAAGCCAGACACCAGTGAAGGAGGGAAGAATGAATCAAAATGGAGTGAAAGTAGATAAAATTAAACACAGCAAGATGACAGTATTAGAGCTTTAGTAACCTGACACAATTCCAAGCTAGACAAAAGTGAAGGAGGGAAGAATGAATCAAAATGGAGTGGAAGTAGATCAAATTAAACATAGCAAGATGGAGTTATTGGAGCTTTAATAACAAATGGAAAGCTACTCTACATTCTCCATCACCTGACACAATTCCAAGCCAGACACCAATGAAGGAGGGAAGAATGAATAAAAATGGAGTGAAAGTAGATCAAATTAAACATAGCAAGATGGTGTTACTAGAGCTTTAACAACAAATGGAAAGCTACTCTACATTCTCCATCACCTGACACAATTCCAAGTGAAGGAGGGAAGAATGAATCAAAATGGAGTGGAAGTAGATCAAATTAGACATAGCAAGATGGAGTTATTGGAGCTTTAACAACAAATGGAAAGCTACTCTATATTAAGGTCACCTCCGCCATCTATGTGCGTGGCGGGAAAGACTTGTGTTTACACCCCGCCATGGCCGCCACGCAGACCAACATCAACTCGTTCTTCAAGGCTAAAAAGAGTGCACGGGCCGGCCATCCTGCAAAGGTGTCCCTCAAGGTAAAGTTAATGGATCAGAGTATCATTGGGTTGGGAGACATGGAGGGTAGAGGTGCTGGGAGGGTGGTAAATAGGGTGTTAGTTGTGGCGTCACCCTTACCTCCCGCCCCATACATGCCTTGCTTGTTCAGGTTTGTTTATGTAATTTTTATTTATTTTATTTATTTATTTTTTATTATTTTTTACGTTGTTTTGGTGTTTTTTTGTGTCCGTGGCTTTGTTTGTGTTAATGTTGAGTGTTGAACATTACACAAACTAAACTAACCAGGCGGGTGTCCAATCTATCCCTGGGCTGCTCTATGCACCAGCCCGCATCCCACAAATTCGGTAAATCTTCAAAAATTACTATCGCCATTATAATTGATTTGCGCCACTTACTTATGGGGTCAAATTACTCAGTATGGAGAGCTGTAACTGATGGGAAGGGTAGGAAAAGCCAACTTGAGACTGGTGTTAAAGTAAAATAATACCGTAACTAACGTGTCTGCCTTGTTCATCTTGGCCATACTGAATCCCACAAGTGCTCCCATGTCTTTAATTTAACACAAGCTAACATGTTCCCAACCTAAAAAAAAACATTTAATCTATAAACGTTATTCAGGAGACCAGTACCTCAGTGAACCTTTTTTCCCCTTTACATTTTACTTCGCCCTTTTGGCGAACTTCTTTACGTAAAAGAAATAATGATAATTTCAGGGTAATGGAGAGAAAACAAAACTCAACACCACTCTGAAACAAGGACAAGAGGATGCCATCAGGACACCCCCAGCAACACCCAAGAGGAAGGTGGAGGCCGATGAGGAGAACAAGAGGAAGAGGAGGAGGGAGGCTTTGGAGGAGGATGACAGTACACCAACCACCCCAAGGACTCCCAGGACGCCCAGAAACAAGGTGCCGGGAGTGCCACAGACGCCACGCTCCGCCAAGAAGAGGCTCATCATGGAGGATGAGGGGGGTGCCAAAGAGGTGCGTGGTGTGATGACTGTGCTTTTATATAGAGACAAATGTGAGAATTGAGTGGTGAGAAACGCAAGATAATTAGGTTTGCATTCATCAACACTTTGCTCTCTCATCACTGCAGTTTTCCAAGATCAGTGTGAGATAACTAGCTGGGTTTTGAAGATAGTTTCTCCTCATAATAACTAGGCCACTATTCTTAAACTCTTTGCTCTCTCACCATTACCAAAACCATATAAATACCCTTAAAAACATTACGATCTTCAACTAGAGCCTTTAGATTGTCTGGTAATCTTTGTTCTCCTCTGAAATGACCGTTTTGCCGTACCACCAGAGTGAGGAGGTGCCAGAAAGCTGTGAATGTTAGTAATTTGTAGCTAATGAAATGTTTGGAAGGGGGAAGTACAAGAATAAACACTCCAGTAGTTCATTATCAAGTGCAGATATACCAAATAGCAGTAAATGAGTAGAAATACCATTGATGACTAATATATACACCACTTTGCAGGAACAGAACAGCCTCACAGCATCACCATCAAAACTCCCCAAGCTTGAAGGAGCGGTAAGTCTTGTCTGGTGTTGCTTCATTACTTTGGTGCGCTGATGGTGTTAACCCCTTCAGTACTGGGACACATTTTTACCACGGGTTTTGAGTGTGATTAGATGCTTTTATTGACATTACCAAGAGTCTATGGCTGTCTGAAGATTAATGGCCAGAATCTGTACTATTTTAATCCCCACAAGAGAAAACAGGCAAGGTAGAGAGGACATACAGTTAAGATCTTAGAGGAAACAGCTTTGACTCTTTCTCTGTAACTTCACTTCTCTTACACCGAGGAAAACAATCACGGAAGAAGACGGGGAGGAATGAAGTCCAAGTATTAAGGAAGGTACAGAGTGTATATGAAGTCATTCCACCACATTCCCTGCCATTTCTCCACATAAACCCCACAATACCTGTATCCTCCACTCACTCCTTCCTCCACCACACTGCTCCATAAGTAAACCTTCCACTTCTTCCACCCAAATGAACCCTCCGTCCTCTCCCCGAGCAGAAACTGACACCCCAGCAGATGAAGGAGGCTCTGGGGACATGTGGGAAACTGGACGAGCTGCGGGCAAGGCTCCTACGCGTCAACCAGTGCGGAGAGAAGCTACGGCAGTTCAAGGAAAAGAATCTCTCCGGGTCACGCTCCCCCAACCTGCTCTCTCCCAGGAAGGTGGACTCGGAGCTCCCGCTGAAAAAGTTCTCCTCTATTGGAATTGAGCTGCCTCCTTTGCCTACCAGGTATGAATTGTGTACCTGGAGTGATGAGGGAGTTAAACGTGTGTCTCAAGTTAACAACAAAAAAGAATGAAACAGTCACCCTTTATAAACATGCTTAAACCACCTTTCACCACCACAGCCTTAGAAACAAACCTCATGATTCCTCCCACAGCCCAAAGACTCCCATGAAGACCCCAATTAAGTCCCCCGTCAAGCCCCCAGCCTTTGAGCGCTTCCAACACCTGGTGGGGAAGCCGTCGGAGGAGTTTTCCCTGCCCTTCAAGTATCGGGTGGTGAAGGAAATGTTCCGTTGCGTGGATACTGTTGTCTCCATACTCCACAACAGACAGGAGCTGATCACCTATGCCAAACTGAAACCAGCAGTGCAGCAGATGTTAAGAAGGTGTGTGTGGGTGAGGGAGAGTTGATGAGGTGTGTGTCTGAGAGAGAAGGTGAGTTTTCAGGTGTGTCATTGTACAGGTGAGAGTGAGATAAGTAGAGGTTTTCAGGGAGAGGTTGGTGAGGTGTGTGTCAAAGATATTGCGAGTTTTCAAGTGAGAAAGAGATGAGTGCAGGTTTTCAGGTTTGTGTGAAGGAAAGGTTGATGTTGCAGGTGTGTGATGAGAGAAGAGAGAGATGGGTTTTTAAGTTTTCTGGTGTGTGTGTGTGTGTGTGTGTGTGTGTGTGTTTATCTGCAGGTGTGTATGGGTGAAAGAGTAATGGTTCCCCTGATTTCCTGACAGATTTAACAAACCTATTTATTCCTAGATCAGAGGATGTAATATCGGAAAAAAGTATACCAAGTGGTGCCAGAATACTGAAGAGGAAACATTTACGTCTCCTATAACTTAACCTTGACTTCTTCCATCTATAGACTGAGAATCCAATATGTAGTGGAATAATATCCCACTTCATTTGTACTTTTTCACACTCCACTGTATTAAACCATTTGGAGCTTAAACAATGTACACCAAAGTGACAAATGTAATCACTCTCTCTCTTTTTTCTCTCTCCCTACAGAACCTTCAGTGAACAGTACCTTGGCCAGATTAAGACTGTGTTTCCCCTGGCATACTTTTTCAAGCAGGAAAACATCAAGGACAGCATCAGTACAGGCACAGCAGGAGGTGGGGAGCTGTTTATGATCTGCTGTCATGGATGCTTGTGATAAATGCATGATCAAAGCAACACACAAACACACACATTCACATTTTTAGCGATTTTTCTTTCAAGTCAACATATGTAAACCAGGCCTGACCATCTGTTATTATGTATGCTTGTAAAGAATGCATGATCAAAGCACCAGACATATATATACATACATATTCATATTTTTAGTCTTGTATTTCTTTCAAGACGACATTTCTATCTATGTAAACCACGCTTGCAGTTCTATACAAGATGGCCCATACCACATTATCTGTTTTTATGTATGGTTGTAAAGAATGCGTTTTTACTATTTTTATTAAGAATGTATTTCAATCTGTATATATCGCTTTATCAACTTGCATCATCATTTGAAACACCTTATTTCTTTATCCCTAAAAAATATCTAGCCTGTTTTCTGTACTTAAATTGTGTTCTAATGTTTCTTTTGTCTTTCAGGAGGCAAGAGTTCCTATCAGCTAACACTCAAAGCCAACCTGGACTATAAGCCGTCCACAGCCCAGAAGAACCTGTCCAAGATGTTTGACAGTTCCCCGGCACCTCAGCTCACAAAGGTAACGCTCGTCTACACATACACCAAAAGCAGCTAAAACTGTCTTAAATTCTGTCATGTCAAGGTAAACTCAGTCATGTCAAGATAAACTCAGTCATGTCAAAATAAACTCAGTCATGTCAAAATAAACTAGTCATGTCAAGATAAACTCCCATTCATGTCAAAATAAACTCCCATCAACTCCCAGTCATGTCAAGATATCATTACAGGTTATTTACAAACAAAATGGTGGTGGTGGTGGTGGTGGTGGTGGTGATGGTGATGTTGATGTCTGACTAACTCGTGCCGTTCCCCAGACACAGTTCCGCAAGATGGACTCAATAGTGATGGTGGAGCGGCGAAACATCTTCCACAACCTCCTCATTGACCGCCTGAAGGAGCACCACGACCAGTTCCTGCAGGTGTGTGTGTGTGTGTGTGTGTCTCCTTCACTCACAGCCAACAATCTAGTGACATGCAGTTCCATTTAATTTATTTTTCCACAAGTCTCCTGCTTTTGTGGTCTGGTTTTATGCATGTTTAACCCTTTCACTTTGATATACAGGACTTCACAGTATTAAAGGCTGCAGCAGAAATACCTCCAATGTTTTTCCTTTCAGTGAATCTTCAAAACACGTACCTGGTTACCATTCTGAAGAGTATCATGTGTGGCAGATAATGGAACTAAGACCAACAAACTTTAACTTAACTTGACCCATTCCTGTTGTTTATTTTGAGGTTACTAACATTCTGGAGAGCATCAAATGTGGTGGATAACAACAAAAACCAACACTAACTTTCCCCTAACACTTCACCCATCCCTCACCCTTCCATCACAGTCCCTGGATCCCCCCATCTCCAGTGCTGGTCTGAAAGTCAAGAGGTGGCACCCAGACTTCCCCCTGGAGGAGGTACCCGAGGTGGAGGCAGATGCTCTCCCCCAGCCGCCCCTTGTGGAGAAGCTGGACACTGCCAAGGATGTGTTGGGTGAGGCAGAGGGTCACTTATAGTCTTGTAGTGTGGCTGTGATGTGTTGTAGTATTGGTGTAGATAGAGGAGTGAGATGGTGGTGTGTGATGTTCCTGTGGTTGCTTGGTAGTTACTGGTATGAGAGGGACATGAAAGCGAAGGGAGATAAATAGAGGAGAGACAGACGGAGATGAGTAGAATGGTTACAAGAGAGGAATGATAAGTAAGATAGATTGTTGATAATTATATGGATTGTTGCTTGATAGTTTTGTGGATGGCAGTGTAAGGGACATGAAAGCCAAGGGAGATAAATGGAGGAGAGACAGAGATGAGTACAATGGTTATAAGAGAGGAATGATAAGTAAGAAAGATAGATATGTTGATACAGTTATATGGACTGTTGAATTGTGATGGTGGTTGACAAATCTCTTGAGGAAGACTTATAGGAGAAATCTAAGAGAAGTAAACTGTTCCTGTCTCAAACTTTACTGCTCAAAGATTGACATATTTAATTTCCTGACTCTAAAAAATGCATAGAGGAATGATTTAGATATTTCCTTCCATGTGACAGAGAAAGCCCAGTCCCTGCTGTCAGTCAACCCTCAGATGGAGCAGGCAGTGAAAGACGCAGCAGCTAAGGTGCCCACCCAGCCAGAGACAGCCCCAGCACCCCCTCCAGACACACCCGTCCAGCCAGCTAACGTCTGTGCCGCTCTCAGGGGCATCTCAACCTCATTGCTGGAGAAGGTGTGCTGTTTTGTACTGTTAATATATTAGAATTTAGTTTTGAGTTTCATCGATTAAATGGTAATTTATTCACCAGTCTGTTTGAAGCAAGTTGAGATATTTTTATGGGTTTTTTAAGGTGTGTGTGTGTGTGGGGGGGGGGCTTATTAATGTGCGTGTTTGTGTGTTTGTGTGTGGAGTGCAGACTAATCATTGTATGTGTGTGATGTGCAGGTTTTTTCAGTGTGTGTGGGCTTACCAATGTGTGTGTGTTTGGCGTGCAGGCTTATAAAAGTGTGTGATTGTTGTGTAGGTGAGGGCACGTGAGGCAGCCAAGCAAGCCAAGGAGATGACCCGCAGCACCAAGGTCAACAAGCAGCTGGAGATGCTGTCCAGGCTACCCGAGATGGCCAGAATCATCCGCAACACCTTTGTGACAGAGAAGAAGGCGGCTCTGACCTGGGAGATGGTGGTGGCCAAGATTGTTGCCAGTAATTCCTCCATGATCGGTTCAAGTGAGTCACACACACCACAGGCTTCTTGAAATCCATGTAACAGATCAATGCATGTCTTGAATTTATGCTCTACAACAGGTGAAACTTTGAAGATTTGAAGCTATGATGTACCGACAAGTGATGTAGCATGTAGATTTCGAACAGTGAATGAGGTTTGTGTATGTGAGGATTGGTGGGGAAATCTAATGAGTTGAATGGTCTGCCCTGTTGTGAATCCATCTTCATCTCATTAGTTTTTTTAGCAGGAGAGGCAACTCCTTGTAACCCTGGACAGTGCTTGTTATTGTTGCAGTACCGTAACTTGTTAATTTCTCTAGGTGTAATTCAATTAAATTCTAGACAATGCTTTACAGTTATTCCAGTATCAAAGGCACCAATGCAAGTTGTAAGATAGACAAAACAGTACCATAACTTATTTACTTATTCAGGTCTTTAGTGAGGCAAAATAGAAGAAAAGAAGAAGCAAAAAAAGAAGATTGGACAAGTTTATGGATAAGGATGATAGATGGAAATAGGCAGAGGTGTTCACATAGGGACTGCCACGAAGAGGTCTAATGGCCTCTTGCAGCTTCCCCATTTTTTTATGTTCTTATGTAAAGAGGAAACAAAATAAGGGTAAAGAAACACTCCCCACCTGCCGCACCCCTCACCCCACTAAAACACAACTACTACTCATAATAACCTTTGAAAAATTCCTCAAAATAGTACCATAAACCAATAACTTCCCTAGAATCTGAAGTTAGGCAAGACACCTCACTCTTCAAAGACCTAACTAGCCTTTGTCAACAGGTGAGGTGGACCAGCATCTGAACCTGCTGCTGGAGGTGGTGCCGGGCTGGTGCACCGTTCACAAAATACGCAGCGGTGTGTTCCTCAAGATAAACAAAGGGCGAGAGCTGAGCAGCGTGGAGGATGAGCTGAATAGAGTCATCAAGGAACGCCAGTAAAGTCTGTGATACGTTGTCCACACCTGCCAGTCTTGTGTGTGTGTGTGTGTGTGTGTGTGTTTGGGGATAAAGTGTACAGCTGTGAAATGTGTTGTACAAGTTGCCTTCTCCACTTTTACTACCTAATGTGTTTATTGAGACTTCAGATTTAGAGTAAATTAGCGCTTCCTAAGTGGGTACAAATATGAGAGTTGTGTACTGTAGGTTGAGTAAGCCATATTAGCATTTATGAACAAGGTGAAGTGGTATTTTTTAGTGGATATTTTTATACATATTGCCAAAGATTTTTACATTTAGTGCAAGATGACAAATTCTTTTGCAGGATGTTCTGATAACCTAAGCAAAGTTGGGGAAGGGAGTGGAGGGTGGTGGACAGAAAGATGAAAAAAAAAAAAGGGGGGGGCTTTGGAAGAAGAGAAGGAGGAGGAGGAGGAGGAAGTGGAAAATTGGTTTGAGCAGTTAATTAAGGGCCATTGTTACCTCATCATAGGGGAAGTGGTGCCTTTGTGAGACTCTTCTGCCTGTTTTGTTGAGGTAATTAGAGGGCTGAGGAAAACATGAAACCACCGTCTGTCACATCCAGTTCTTGAGGTGTAACATAAGACATGATTATTCAGTTCTGCTTTACTTTTACGTGTGAGATTATAATTGACTTTTTGACATTACTAGGAGGAGCTGGCTTGGTAATGTTTTTGTCAGCACTCAGAAGCAAGATGGAGTATAAGAATGTAGGATATTTATAATTGATGTGACAGTGAGTTTGAAGTAATCTCTTTGCTGTCATCTTTTGCTTTTTATGTGTTGGACTATAACTTGAATGAATTAAGGAATACATATTTGCCTGAACTGGACATAACATAGAAGAGTTATCGCGTAGCTAACTCTAAAAACCAATTATAATTTGTTTTGAATTTAATTTCACGCTTAATTTGCGTTTACATTGATCATTTACTTTGTGTTTAGGTTAGGTAATGTAAAAAAAAATTGTACTCAACTTGAGAATGAACTGACTTTTGTTAATATTAAGTGTTATGAATATGATGCTGTGGTGAATGAATTATGATATGCTGGACAGTTTGAAGATGTTGGAGGTTAAGGTCACTTGTGCTGCTCTGATACTCAAGCAAAGGTTTTATAAATGAGACTCAAACATTTTAGCCTTAATTTTGTGATATTAATTTGGAGAGCATAAAAAGTTGTCACAGGTCAGATTGAACTACAAACAGGTGTATGAGACTGAAACATTTTAAGCTCCTAAATTCTGTGGTTTAATTAGAACAACCCAAAAGAAGTTGTTACAAGTCAGATTGAAATATGAACAGGAGTTATAATGAGTTGAGGAAAGTTAAAAAAAGTTCAGTTAAATGCCTTTTATAAGTGAGGTAGAAACGTGTTAAGTTCAGAAGTATGAAATCAGCAAGGAAAGAAAGGTAAAAAGTTCAATTATGTGCCTTTAATAAGTAGGACAGGTTAGAATCAATAGAAAGAAAAATTTAAGAGCTCAATTATGTGTCTTTGATAAGTGTTAAGGTTAGAATCAATTGAATAAAAAGGGAAAAGCTCAATTAGGTGCCTTTTATAAGTGAGATAGAGGAATGTTAAACCTATAAACAGTTCATAGAAACTGATAATAATTGGAAACATCAGAATTACGACTCTTGGCTTGTATTAACAGGGATTCTTAAGTATGTAACCTTTTCTTTGACAAATGTCTAGTCTTAAAATCTATCTAAACCTTTTTGAGATTATATTTTAGCCATTATCTCATCAGCAGCTTCAAATTTACTGCCGATGAGGTAATGACTAAAGTACAAGACGAATTTCTGAAGATTAAGATGGATTTTAAGACCAGAATTTCATGTAAGATAAAATTACATACTTAAGAATCTGTTAATACATGCCCTCGTGTCTTAAGTCATCGCATTTCCCATCCATAATTGTCACCGATGAAAATGACATGAAAATGAATAAAATATCTGTGAGTTGCCTCCTGAGATGTACACACTTCACTACTACATTATGCAGGTTGTAGTTAGCTAATAGATAGTACTAGTTTACTTTTTAAATCTGTACATAGAGTTCCTTTTGTACTTTGAAAAAAAAAAAATGACATACTGTATTGTGTTCATGTTTTTTTGTTTCCTTTGAATGGTGTGAGGAAATATATGAAGTGAGGAGGGAGAGAGAGATGGAGGGAGATGTCTGGGAGAATATCAATAAGATGCATTAAACTATCAAAATTAACCTATCTATCTATCTATCTCTTTATTTGTCTATGTATATATGTCTTATCTATCTAAATATTTTTCTATTATTCTATCTATTCATCCAGTCCTCTCTTAATGATTATCTTCATCCATCCCTATCTCTTATTTTATGTTTATCTGCTTGTCTTTCTATTTATCTATCCTCTTCTCTATTCAATCTATACTCCTCTACTTGATCCATAAATCTCTTTGTCTTTAACCCTCTTTATTTATTTTACTCAAAAACATGAAAATAAATCCTTTCCTACAACTACACTTAAAAATTCTCTTTCTTACCTCGTCTTCCTCCTATATCACCTGTTCACAATGATCCTCTATTCAAATATACATTTCTACCTAACCTCTTCCTCCTCTTCTCTTGTCTGCTTTACCCCCACCACCACCACCACCACTACCATCACCACCACCACCACCACCACCACCACCACCTCCTCCCTGAGCTTCTCTTCATCTTCCACGAACCTCAGGGCACAAAAAAAGCAGAAGTAATTGGAGTGGCTACACTAAGAATACCTGGGCACAAGGAGGCTACTTTTTTTTTTTTTAACTTCACTATCATAATCAAGAGAGAAAATTGTCCTTGGAATATGAATGCTTCCTCGAATACTGAAGAGGGCAGAGAAGCGGCAGCAGCAGCAGCAGCAGGAGGAGGAAGAGGAGAAGCAGGAAGGAGGTAGTGAGGGTAAGCGGAAAATGTTCTTCACTCTTCCTGGAGAGAGAAGAAAGAAATGTGTATAGAAGGAGGGATGAGAGGAATAGAATGCAATGAGAGAGAGAGAGAGAGAGAGAGAGAGATAATAAACTTCAACAAGACACGTAAATACATGCATACGTACTCACAGAAGAGCTAACAAGGAGGCGAATAAAAAAAGAAAAGAAAAAATGCATTCCGCGATGTACTGGTATATCAATGCAAACACACACACACACACACACACACACACACACAGGGAGGGTAGGTGTCCCCACGGAGAGTGAGTGAGTGAGAGGGTGGGAGGGAGAGAGGGAGGGTGAGCGTTGAGGGTGTGTGGGGGGGGAGGGGAGGGATGACATGTGCGGGCAGAGCAGGACACACGACCAAGACCCTCTCCTCTGTACTTTTGTCGGCGCGGCGCGAGGGGGCGCACGGGATCAAAGGGCGCGCGCTCAATACCCGCGCAGCTCGCAGGGTTAACTCAAGTAGATGAGAGGATATGGTTTACTCAAGATCAAACTGCCAATTAATGCCGACGGAAGGTTATGCCGTCAATTACAATCAGGGTTGTATTCAGAGCAGCGCTGAGTGGCTGTTGTGAGCGGCGCCGTGAGAGAGGGGGGCGGGGGTGTGGGCGGGGAGGCGAGAGGAGTCCCACCGAGGTACCCTGGAGGCTCTAGTTCTCAGCGTTGCCAATCCTGCACGCCCAAGCACTCACTCTCATGCTTATCCTCACCTACTTCATCTATTTTTATCTCTACTTTTTTTGCAACACGTGTCACTTCGTCAGGAGAGGCGCCGGACAGGTGTGGGAGGCGCGTGGAACCCCTGGGGCGTGGTGGGCGTGGGTACAGCGAGCGGCGAGCGTGGAGGGCTGACGGATGTATAGCTGAGCACATCAAGTGACTCTCAGGAGCAGATCAAAGGCACCGCTGACGTAAATTAACTATTTATTCAGAGACCTTACCCTTTCCTCGCCACTGTGGGGGCCAATTCACAAGCCACTGTTTGTTCTACCCCCCCCTCCCCTCCCCCCGCCCCCCTCCTCTCTCTCTCTCTC
>JAHFWG010000498.1:55143-65191 GCA_020233015.1 Callinectes sapidus | reverse complement strand
AGGGAGAGAGAGAGCTTAGGTTCCTGAGAGAGAGAGAGAGAGAGAGAGAGAGAGAGAGAGAGAGAGAGAGAGAGAGATTACGAAAGGAAAAAAAAAACACAAAAAAGAAAAATCACAAGAAAAAGAGAAAAAGTCAGATAGGATATAAAAAACGAAAAAAGAGTAAAGACAGAGAGGGAGAGAGAGAGAGAAAGAAAGCGAGAGAAAGAAAGAAAATGAGTAACAGAAAAACAAGAAAAAACAACAAAACAAAAAAAACAAACATACCACTACCACTACAAAACAATAAAACACACACACACGCACACACACACACAAAGAAAAAACAAACTAAACTACCCAAACCATTTCCTTAATTTCTTACCTGCAGTTCAACAGTTAAGGGGTTTCTGGGATCATAGTTTCTCAGCCCCACTGGTTCCCCTTGCTTCACTCGCCCCCCTATTCCCCCGTCCAGGCCCTGTGCGGGGGGGCCACTTAGAGGAGAGCCGCCCCCCCCGCCGCCCCCCGTCTGAGTGCCCGGGATCTTGGGTAGAGAAACTTGCTTGTTGTTGTTGTTATTGTTGTTGTTATTGTTGTTGTTGGCGGTGAGTGATTTCTTCTTCTTGTAGCCGACTGTGGGAGGAGGAGGAGGAGGAGGGGGTGGTGGTGGTGGTGAAGGTTGTGGTAGTGGAGGAGGAGAGGAAGAGGAGGAGGAGAGGTGGAGAGGAGAAGGAGGAGGACAGGAGGAGGAGGAGGAGGAGGAGGACAGGAGGAGGACAGGAGGAGGACAGGAGGAGGAGGAGGAGGAAGAGGAAGAGAAAGACAGTTACTACACGTTTTGTACATACACTCTCACAAATATACACACATGCACATTCTACTTCAACTACTACTACTACTACTACTACTACTACTACTACTACTACTACAACTACTACTACTACACACACACACACACACACACACACACACGCACAACAATCACCATCACCACTACCACCACCACCACCACCACCACGACCACCACCACACTACCACCACCCCAACAACAACAACAACAACAATAACAAAAACAACAACAACAACAACACCACCCACAACTGAAGACTCACTGTAGGCGGCGCAGGGAATGCCAGTGTAAGCGTGGGCGGCGTGGTGGCATCTATGGGTGGTGTGGTTGCAGGTGTGGGCGTCCATGTTGTTCTGGAGTGGGTCTGGCAACTCTTTGATCTCCGCCCTTCGTATTGCTCGACTCAGCTTCTCCACATCGTCAGTAGGGCGGAAGGCGGGGATCTTAATGCCCTGGGAACTCTGCAGGAACCGGAGTTGATCTGCAGAAGGAGGCGGGGAGCGAAAGGAAGGGGTTTTTAGTAAGAAAAATAACTATTTAGTATTCCTTGTGGAGTTTAATAATTATTGTGACGGTAGGTTAATTGTGTTGCTAAAAAGAGTGGTACAGTGTTATCATATTGTTAGTTGATCTGCAGAAGGAAGGAGAAATGAAGGAATTGTTTTAGTTAATAGAAAGGTTACCGGAAAATATTCATTCAGGAGTTTCACTGAGGTAGAAAGGTAATTGTGTTGCTAAAAAGAGAATTACACTGTTATCATAGTTTTAGTTAATTTGCAGAAGGAAGGAGAAGTGAATGAAGTGGTTTTAGTTAGAAAGGTTAACTAGAAAATGTTTGTTTGGGAGTTGAAGAAAACGTACAAATATTTATCATAGCTCTTGAGTTCATAATAATAATAAAAGGCACAAGAAACTGAAACTGTGCTCAACAATATATCAGCAACCAACCATCCACTTCACCATTCACTCCACCAACTTTACAAATATTTCACGTTTCTGCTTAATCAATAATGAAAAAATACAAGCAACTAAAATACCCAAACTATACCTCACCATACCTCACACAGCCACTTTATCCTCCACCTCACTCACCGTACAGATACTTTTCGTAGCTGTTGAAGTTGTAAGGGCCGGCATAACCACGGAGACCCAGCAGCATGCCCTCCTTGTGGAACACGTCGACCATTCTCTTGATGAGCACGTGTTCATTGGCGCGGGAGTTCCTGATCTGCGCACGCTTCAGTTCCAAGAGTTGCTGGAAGAGGCGGCGCTCCAGAGCATACCTGTGGAGAAAGACGCAGGTGAGGATAGCTAAGGGAACACTTCAGGACAGACAGACATACACAAAAAGGGGGGAAAATGAATAAAAATGGACTAAATAAATGAATGTAAATAAAGTGATTGTACTGATAATTTAAGTTAATAATTTAAGAGAATATAAGTTTGTAGTATAAGAACGCAGGTAAGGACAGCTAAGGGAACACTTCACGACAGACAAACACGTACATAAAGGGGAAAAAATGAATAAAAATGCACTAAACAAATGAATGTAAATAAAGTGATACTAGTGTTAATAGAAGTAAATGATTTAAGAGATAATATAAGTTTGTAGTATAGGAATATAGTTATAGTCATAGCTGGGTGGGCTTTTAGATAGAGAATACCCAACATACCTCCTTTAGCCCATTAAACCCCATAATGTATAATATATGCTGAGTATTAATAAAAAATAAATAAAAAAGCTAAATAAACAATAATACACGAGTAAAGCTGTATTTCCTTCCTTTATAATTTACTCAATCTACTTACATAATATATACAAAAAAAAATTAGATTACACAAAACCTCTCCACTCTCTCATCCATCCATCCATCCATCCACCCAACCACTCAACTAACATAGACACAGCACTCACTTCCTCATCGTATTCTGCATCGCCTGCGTGATGGAAACCTCAGTGGAAGGTGACGCCATCTTACGTCCCTTCCTCCTTAGACTGGTCTCCATGTTCTCCACCTGAGGGAAACAGGCGAGGGACTTGATGGACGCTGAAGGGGGAAGGCGTGAGGGAGGGAAAGGAGGGAAAGGAGGAGGGAAAGGAGGAGGGAAGGTGTGAAGGAGGAATGGAGGAAAGAAAAGGTTTGGTGTGAAGGAGGAATGGGTAAAGGGAGAGAGGCTTGGAGAAGGGAAGAAAGGAGGGAAAGGAGGGGAAGGTAAGGAAGGGTGGTATGAAGGAGGGAAGGAGAGAAGGAAGGAAGGAAGGGAGGGTAATGGGGAGGATTGTGGGGAAAGAGGAGAGGGAATGAACGTGTGTGTGTGTGTGTGTGTGTGTGTGTGTGTGTGTTCTTCATTTCTTTTTCTATCATAATGTTTGTAATTTGTGGACTTTTGGACATTGTTATTTTGTATGTTTGTATTGTTTCTTTGCATAGTGGTGGTGGTGGTGGTAGTAGTAGTAGTAGTAGTAGTAGTAGCAGTAGTAGTAGTAGTAGTAGTAGTAGTAGTAGTAGTAGTAGTAGTAGTAGTAGTAGTAGTAGTAGTAGTAGTAGTAGTAGTACAACCATCACTATATTTTCAGACCTTAAAAATTGGAAAGCGCGCACACACACACACACACACACACACACACACACACACACACACACACACACACACACACGAAACACAACACAAGGAAGGAGAGAAGAAGAAACACACCACACATAAGTCAACACCACAACATCACAGCACCACACAGCTTTATGGCGCAGGGAGGAAATTTAGGTAGAAAGAGAGAAGCACACAGGACAGCAACACAGCAACACAGCAGATGGCACAGCACGTCAGAACACACACAGAGGTCTATACCAGCACACCACAGCACTGCACAGCACGCACAGAACATCCTTATAAGTACAGGTCATGTTTAATCTTACTGTTGATGTGATGAAAAGACTATTTATTCATCATCTTACCTTGATCTTAGGTAACTCTTTTTTTCTTCTTTCTTAATCTTGAAAATTCTTCTTATAATTTTCTCATCATTATTCTGCTCTTCGTTTTGTTTATCCTTGATTTTTTTCTGTATATTAGTAACTTATTTTCTGTCTATCTTGTTATGCTTTAGTTTCTTGTACCCCTTTCTTATTCTATATTCTCTTCTATTCCTCCTTCGCTCGTTCTTACAACTCTTCCTTTCTTTTCTATCACTTTTCATTACAATAATATTTCTCCTTACCTTTTTATTTCTCTATTTTCATTTCCCTCCTTCATGGGCCCTTGTTAACCTTCCCTTTCTTTTCCATTACCTTTACTCACAATAGTCTTTCTTCCTTCCTTTTATCTCTATTCTTATCTTCCTCCTTCATGTGCCCTTACTAACTTTCCTTCTTTCCTTCACTATATTTCTCCTTCGTCTGCTCTAGCTAAGCCACCTTCCTTCCTTCCTTCCTTCCTTCCTTCAATACCTTACAAAGTCCTTCTCGGTCCTTCGTCCCTCTCCTCCTGTCTCCTTCTATCCTTCCTATCCTACAATCCTTACCTTCTTAGGACCCCCACTTAGGGCGCCGCTCCTCACCCGTCCCTTCCTCATCCCTGGGCGGCGGTGAGTGAGGATCCCCATCTTCTGAAGGGCGTCCACATCTTCTTCGTCATATTCCTCCTCCTCCTCCTCCTCGTCGCCTCCCTTTTCTCCGTTCCCCCTCCCTCGCCTCCTTCCCCCCTCCTGTGCAGTCGTGAGGGCGAGGCAAGGGCAGGGGGGTGTGGTGAGGGTCGATGTTGAGAGAGTGGTGTGGTGAGGCAAGGTATAAGGGATGGTATAAGGGTGTACGTGTTATGGATTAGGGGTTAATAAGGGTTTCCAAAGGTTTTTAGGGATGTCAGGAGGAAGTTAAGGGGTTTAAGGCTCAGTGTTACCTCTGTTTATCCTCTCTCTCTCTCTCTCTTTCTCTTTCTCTTTCTCTCGTGTGTTGTTGAGTGCAGAGGTGTGGTGACATAAGCAAGTACTGTAAGTGTGATATTTAAGGTTTATTAAGGAATGGGTTCAAGAGTTATCAACAGTGCGTCTTAGTTTAGAAGAGTGAGTGAGTATATGTGTATTATTCATCTTGTTCATTCATTGGTGTGGGGATGTTGTGCGATGGTTGAGGTGTGGGTCAGTGGCGACACCTGAGTAGCAGGCGCGCCACAGGTGAGTGACACAGAGGCAACACTGGGCGCGGAGGGCAGGTTTTGTCAGTTAAGGGACGTTTTTCAAAGGCCACGGGTGGGACTGAAGGACGGGGCTGGGGAAGGACATAACCTATTCACACAAACACACACTCACACATAAAAAAAAGGCATGAGGGAATGAGGCACGGCGGCCACCATGGGAATGAAGGATATACAATGTGCAAATACACACACACAAACACACACACGCACACACAGGCGGGCACACACCGCCCGTTGTCCCACCGGAATGTGCTCACCTGTCCAGCCCTCACCTGGCCGCTGGTGTGCTGCTCCTCGCCGCTCCTGCCGCGGTGCTTTTCCTTCCGCCGGCGGGTGCGTGACTTCCGCCGCCCTGCCTCCGCGTTCTCCTCGTCCTCCGTGTGTCGCTCCGGGTCCGTCAGTCCGTCCACGTCCGACTCTCGCCCCACGGCCAGCCCGTCACTGAAGCCCGACTCCTGTGGGTCAGAGGGTAAGGTAGGGCGCGGCAAGGGGAGGGTGGCGTGCTGTGCGGCGGCCGTGCCTCACACCCAGTATGCCCAGGACGCTCGTGCAGCGCGTTATCAACTGAGGAAGCATGCAGGTCAAGAAGCAACACAAGGCTCCGGGAGTCCCGCATGCCGGGCTGGGAGTGCTGAGTACCCCTGAGGGTCCCGAGCCTCCGGTGGGGGGCAGTATGGGGGTGACTGTACCTTGAAGCCGGAGTCCCCGGTGTCCCTGCCGTGGGTGGAGCTGGGAGAGGGCAGACGTGGCGCCGCGCCCTCCACCGTCAAGAAGTCTCGCCCACTCGACTCCAGGAGCATCTCGTGTGTCCGCTCCTCCTCAGGGGTGGCGACAGACTCTACAGGGGACAAGCCACTGCCCTCCCCTGGCAGCAGGTCGTCCGAGATGCTTACTTGCTGGGTGGAGCTGCCGCCGTCCTCCCAAGTGCGTGCTTTACCTACGCCCTGGCCTGCCCGCCTGGCCTTCCTGCGCCCCACGCCCCCGCCCAGAGCCCCGCTGCTGCCCCTGCGGCGACTCAGCACGCTCGGGCGCATCGCTGACTTAGGACGCATGCGTGACCTCTTGGGGCCCGCGAGAGACTGTCCGTCCTGCCACGCCGCCTCGCCCTCCTCGCCCTCCCCACCCACCAGTGCCTCCTCGCTGCCCTCACCGCTCAGCGACTCCCCCTCCTCCCCCTCCTCCCCACCCTCCACCTCCGCCTCCTCCACCTCCTCCTCCTTGTTTCCTTCAAGCATTTCTTCTTCTTCCGCCACTTCCGCTCCCTCTTCCACTCCCACCTCCTTCTCCTTTTCCTCCTCCTCCTCCTCCTCCACACCCCCACCCTCCGCCGGGGCTTCACCCTCACCGCCAGTCTCTCCTTCAGGCGAGGCGTTCTCAGCTTCACTCGCGCCGGGCGCCGCCTCTCCCCATTCCTCAGATTCCCTCTCCTCTCTGTCTTCCCCAGGGCTGGTGCTCGTCTCCCCAACCACTGCCTCCTCCTTCCTCACCCTCCCCCCCACCACGCCCACCTTCCGAACAGCAGGCCTTCCTCCGCCCCCTGCCGCCCCTGCACGCCTGGCGGGGCCCACACTCCCTGGCCCCCGCTGTCCTCGCCTGCCGTTGCTGCTGGTGGACTCAGAGAAGCGCTCACTGTCCTGCTTCACGAGGCTCTTCCTGCCGCCCCGCACGCCCTGCCCCTCCCCAGCCCGGCGTGTCTGTCTCCTGGCCTCCGTCTCCGTGGTCTTCCCGGCGCCTCGCTTGGCCTCCGTCAGCCGCACCCGCCGCTGCTCCGTGAGGCGGCCGCTGCTCCCCTCCTGCGTCACCGGGCGGGGTTTGGTGCGGCTCGGAATGACTTTTGCTTTGGGGAGTTTAGCGGCGTAAGGGGAGGTGATCTTCATGCCTTTCCTCTTCCTCCTATCCGGCCTCCTCTCAAGTCTTCCTCCTTGCTTCTGTACGCTGACATACTCCTCCTCCTCCTCCTCCTCCTCCTCCTCTTCCTCTTCCTCGTCTTCCTCCATCTTCCTCCCAGCATCGTCTGTCTGTGAGGTTCCTTCCCCCTCGTCTTCTGCGGTGCCTGATATTCCCTCCTCCTCTTCCTCTTCCTCTTGCGTCCCCGTGGTGATCTCAGACTCTTGGGTTACCGTTGTCTCTCCCTCTTGAGTCTCAGTGACCTCCTCCTCTTCCTCTTCCTCTCTCTTCCTTCCTCTTCCTCTTTGTTGGAGTCTTTCCTTGGTTCTTCTTCCTTGTGCACCTAATCTTCCTACCCTTTTCTCTTCCTCCTCTTCCTCTTCCCTGTACCTCCTACCTCCTCTCTCCCCTCTGTTTGTTCCTCTTCTACTGATCTCTTCCTCCTCTTCCCTCCCTCTTCTTCTACCGCCAGTTACTTTCCTGCTCTTCCTCCCGTCTCTGCTTCCCTCTTCCTCCATGCTCTCCTCCTCTCTCTCCCTTGTTCTTCTTCTCCTCCCTCCTCCCACTGCTAGCTTCCCACTCCTCCTCCCTCTTGTTTCCTCTTCCTCTTGATCTTCTCCGCTAACCTCACTCCTCTCTACTGACCTCTTCCCTCTTCTCCTCCCCTCTCTATCTCCCTCTTTACTCACTTCTCTTCCTTTTCCTCCTTTTCCTCTTAATTTCCCTACTTTGCTACTCCTCTTGGTGTCTCTTCCCCCCTCTTCTTCCTCTTCCTCCTCTCTTTCTCTTGATCTTCTTCCTACTTTCTCTCTGGTGGATGTTCTGCTCCTCTTTCCCTCTCTTTCCTCTTCCTCTTCCCTACTTTTCTCTCTTCTCTCCCTCGATCCCCTCCCTACTCTTTTTCCACCTGTTGACTTCCTACTTCTACTTCCTCCTCCTCCTCCTCCTTCTCTCCTTTTAATTTTTCTCTCCTCTTCCTCTTCCTCCTCTTCGTATTCTTCTTCTTCCTCTTCCTCTGCAGTTGGTCCCTCTGTCTCTTCTGCTCTTCCTCTTCCTCTTCCTTTTCCTCCTGTTAGTTTTCTACTTCTACTTCCTCCTCCTCCTCTTCTTCTTTCCTCTTCTTCTTCTTCTTCTTCCTCTTCCTCTTCTTCCTCTTCTTCTTCTGCTTCTGTTGTGAATTCTATTTTATCTCTTCTTCCTCTTCCTCGTTCACCTGTTAATTTTCTGCTTTTTCCTCCTCTTCTTCCTTCTTCCTCCTCCTCCTCTTCCTCTTCTTCTTCCTCCCCAGTTAAGTCCTCGCCTCCTCCTCTCCCTCTTCCTCCTCTTCCTCTATCAGGTGTTAATCTTTTAGTGGCTTTTCCTCTCTTCCTTGCCACCTCTTCCTTGCCTCTTCCCTTCTTCGCTTTCCCCTTCTTCCTACCACTTCTTCTCTCCTCCTCTTCTTCTTCTTTCACTCCCTTCTTCCCTCCTCTCTTCCCAACGGTTATTGTTTTCCTAGTCTTCTTTCTCCCTTCTCTCTCTTCCTCTTCTTCCTCCTCCTCCTCCTCCTCTTCTTCTTCTTCTTCCTCATCTTCATCTTCCTCTATTTCTTCTTCATCGTTTTCTGTTCTCTGGTTTCTGTTACTCGCTTTCTTTGTCTTTCCCTTTACTGTTTTTCCTTTTGTTTTCTTTCTTTCCTCTTGTTCTTCTTTCCCTCTTCCTTTTTTGCCTTTTATACTCTTTACTGATCCTTTCATGCCTTTTCTTCCTTCCTCACTTTCCTCCTCTTCCTCTTCCTCTTCCTTCTCCTCTTCTTCTTCGTCTTCTTCCTCGTATTTCCCTTTCTTTCCTCTCTTTCGTGATAATTTGGTTGCTTTTCTTGCTTCTCTTTCTGTTTCTTCTTCTTCGTCTTGTTCGTCTTCATCTACTTCCTCCTCTTCCTCGCTTTCTTCTTCCTCTTTCTTCCCTCTTCCCTTCTTCTTTCTGCCTTTCGCTGATGATTTGATGGTTTTTCTTCCTTCTTCTTCTTCTTCAGCTTCGTCAATTTCCTCTTCTTCCTCCTCTTCCTCTTCCTCTTCCTCATCTTCTTTCGTTTTTTCTTTCCTTTTCCCACTTCTCTTCTCGCCTTTTGTTCTACTGATCTTCTTCCCGTCTTCCTCTTCTTCTTCTTCGTCTATTTCCTCTTCCTCTTCATCCCCTTTTCTTTTCTTCTTTCCTTTCCCACTACTTCTTTGGCTTACATCTTCCTCCTCCTCCTCTTCCTCTTCTTCTCCTTCCTTCTTCCTTCCTTTCTTCCTTGCTCTCGCTGACGCTGTGATGTTCATGTCTTCTTCTTCATCTCCCTCTTCTTCCTCTCTTCCACTTTTGCCTTCCTCGTCCACCTCCTCCTCCTCTTCCTCTCCACTCTTCTTCTCATCACTAATCCTCACTCCTCTTTTACTTGCAGCGGAGGTTCTTCCACTCTTACCCTCCTCTTTTCCTTCCTCCTCCTCCTCTATCTCCCCACCTTCCACTTCTCTCCTCCTCTCCACCTCCGCCCCCTCCACCTGCACCTCCTCCTTCCTCACAGCTTCCCTCCTCCTCGCGGCTGAATCCCTCTCTGTCTCCACCCTTCCCTCCCTCTCCTCTATCTCAGCCCTCTCCTCCGCCTCCTCTTCCAGGCGTCTCTTCTCTGCCTCCTCCTCCTCCTCCTCCTTCGCCGCCGCCGCCACCTCCTCCATCACTAGCTTGCGTATGTTGACCTCCGAAGTGGCGGTCTGGAGATGAGGTCACGAGAGCCACGGGGTCAAAGGTTAAGGGTCACAAAAATTAGGGGAAACACGAATGGTAATGGGAAAAGGGGAGATGTTATAAGAGAAAACTGAATATATAAAAGGGGGGACTATGTTATTTTTTTTTTTTTTTGGGGGGGGGTATCCCACGGGAAATATATTGGGGATTTTTGGGTTAATGTTATTGTGGTTTAAGGGGATTTTTGTTCTCTCTTTTTTTGCTTGTTAGTTATTTAATTAGTTACTATTTAAGGGTTGGTTGGATTTCTTTTAAGTGTCTCGTCGGTTTAAGAAAGAAAATAGAAGATGGAGAAGCGCAGGGAAATGAATAAAAATGCACAAAGACACAAGCTGACACCGAGAGAGAGAGAGAGAGAGAGAGAGAGAG
>JAHFWG010001176.1:15861-27599 GCA_020233015.1 Callinectes sapidus | reverse complement strand
CTCTCTCTCTCTCTCTCTCTCTCTCTCTCTCTCTCTCTCTTGTGTAGCCCAAATCTCACTGAAAAACCTTTAACTTCACAGCGATAAAAATGTTGCTTATATAGAACAGCGTCGGTGCACTGTGGCAATCACCATTACCTGCCAAATATGCCCAAATAAAAGGCAGATTTCAGGATAATTCTCGCCGTGTTAACTTTATACACGTTCGTTCTAGTTACGCTTAAAATAGAAAGATAAAACCACCGGGGCATTAGTATTAGTTCTTTCTATAACACGTGTGATGAAAACTTACTTAAAATATCGGAATAACTTTATTTTTTTTCCTCTCTCTCTCTCTTTCTTATCGATAACTAAACAAGAAACCCACACATATGACACGAGTGATAAGCTTGAATATTAGTGTTTTTTTTTAATATATTTTTTTTCATGCCTCCCTCTTGAGTGAATCTAGAACCACCGCAGCGCACACCCTCCCTCCTCGGAAGTTAGGGCGGTACTGGCGTTGGCGGGGAGTCAGAGTGCGAGTGAGGGAGAGCACAGGGTGAGGGAGCAGCGGGAGGGGAGTGAGGGCGCCTACGTACACTGGTCCCCTCTCCCTTCCCCGCCTCCCTCTCTCCCTCTCTCTCTCTCTCAGCCCTAACATGGCACTGCTCCGCCACTCTCCTACCAGCTGTCTTACCGGCAAGGCGTCCAGTCCTCTCCAGGCCACGCTTCTCAGGCACACCTCCCTCCAGGCCATGGCACACCTTCCCCGCCCGTCACACACACTTGCCCACCCCTCCCCTGCACATCCCCGGGGCGCGCACGTGTCGCCACTCAATGTAAACAAACAATGTAAACAAGATAACGCGGTCACGATGGTTCTTGATCACCTTGTTATCAAATTTCCCTCCTATTCCTCTTACTTCTTGGATGCTTTGTCATGTGGAAATACAAAAAAAGGTAAATTAATATCGACTTTTAACCTGTCAAGTGTCGTGTCACGGAGATGCTATATTTACGAGTTTATTATTATGATGATGACGACGATAATACGAGTAACACCTTCGCAACGGGATCTAAATGCGTCGCGTCTACGTACAATGATAACCCTTGCACGTCGCTCACCGCTCACGTGGCGCTCCTATGGACTTGCAAATATGCACAGACGGACAAAAGCCTTCCTGGGGTGAAGAAAATAGAGAATGCGTAGGCGAAAGCAATTTATAGCATCCACCTTTTAGTTATAAGCAGAGCGCGGGAGAGGGTCCAGCGGGAGACAAGACTAGACTCACACCACATTGCGCATGCGTTCTCTCGCCCCCAGCTCACTGTAGGCGGGAGGCGGAGCGGCAGAAGGGAAGAAAGAAGAAAAAAGAAGTTAGTTAGAATAGGAGGCCGCCATACCCGGCCGAGTCTGGTACCACAGTCAGTCAGGCCATTAACCTCCGCCTGGCTGTGTGGTTCGCTTCTCTCCCATCACCCCCCGCCCCCCTCCCGTTTGCCCTTCGAAGCCCTTGCCTGCCCAAGTGGAGCGGGTTGCATTTAATAATAGGAGTGTAGTGTTTACCTCCATGTTGCCACCCTCCGCTCCACGGGGCAGGTGTGAGGGTATTAATTAGGGGTGACTGTTATTGGTTTATTGCTGCTGTTATCATTGTTTCGCTTGTTTGTTTGGACTGTGGTGCCTCCTTCCGTCCTTCCTGCTTCATTGCTTCGCTGCCTTTTGTGGGTTAATGGGGAGATTTTTGTGTATTTTGTTTGTTTGCTGTTTGCTTTCTTGTTTGTTTGTTTGCTTGTTTACATGTTCGTTCTCTTTACTCTTGTAAGGAAGAAAACAATAAAAACAGCAGCAAGAACAACAAAATTATTTAAATACAACCTGAACATCAGCCAAACGAAGATAAAACAAACTTGAACAACAGTAAAAGAACACAAAGCAACAGAATTAGACACAAGCAACACCAAAACAAGATAGCAAAAATAAACAAACAACAAACAAACAAATGAATCAGTCTTCCAGTCATATTAAAACAACAAAACCTTCATTTACGGGTACAGTCTTTTTTATTCTTGCAACTTTTTTTTTCTCTCTCTTTTCTTTTTCTTTCATCTCCTAACACATCTTTTTTTGCTCGTTAGGAAGATAAGGTACCCAAACTATAATCAATCTTCCTATTGGCACTCTTAGCGAGACACCGAGGCTCTGGCACTGCAGTAAAATGACTCTTATATGCCTCATGAATAGTGCCAGAGTTCGACGGTGCCACGCGAAGTGCTACACGGGTGCCAGGAAGGACGGGGGGTCGTGCCAGCTAACCAACCCCTTGCCAGCCAGTCAGCCAGTCAGCCAGTCAGCCACGAAGCCAACCACCCACTCCCATTCTCTCGTTCTCTCGCCAGTGTCTCCTATGCAATATTTGTCACGTTCTAAAGTAAGAGTAAAGATGTGTAGTATATGTGTGATTCACTAAACTGGTTCTCTAATAAGGTTGTTGATGAGTGGAGCGAACTCAGTAATCGTATCGTTAGTGGTGAGACAATGAGGAGTTGTAAGAGAAGATTAGACAAGTTTATGGGTGAGGATGATAAGTGGAAATAGGCAGCGGTGCTCACTCAGGGACTGCCACGAATAGGCCTAGCTGTCTCTTGCACCTTCTCTCATTTCCTCATGTTCTTGTGTACTGAAATTCATTTAGATTCGCTATTTTTCTCTGAGGCCCTTCAGTATTGGAATGTGTTTTTATAATTACTTAATCATTTGTTGATTTTATACAGTTTCAGAAATTCATGTTAGGGGTTAAAATAGTTCTCTTTAAAATAGTTCTTAAAATAGACTCTGGCCGTTAATCTTCTAACCTCCATAGACTCTTGTTAATGTCAATAGTATCGTGTGATCGTACCCCAAACTTAAGGTGAAAAATGTGTCCCAGTACTGAAGGGGTTAAGGAGGGGTAGAAGGTTTTGATATGCTTATGTACTTTTGATTCAATGCGCGCTGTTGGTAACGATCTGTTCTCTTTCATGTTATTTTTATTATCATTGTTATTTTTACTAGTGTGTGTGTGTGTTTGATAAGCAGTTTTTTTTCAGTTAATCAATGTCTTTCTTATTTACTTGTTCATTTATCTTTCTTTATTCATTTGCTTATCTTTTCTCTTGCGGTGTTGATATTATTATTATTATTATTATTATTATTATTATTATTATTATTATTATTATTATTATTATTATTAGTAGTAGTAGTAGTAGTAGTAGTAGTAGTGGTAGTAGTAGTAGCAGCAGCATCAGCAGTGGTCAAATTATCGTACTTTTGACGCGGCAGACTCCCACAAAAAAGGTGGAAAAAAGCTCTACCAGTTACAACATATTCATTTACCAATTTACATAAACATCCCTTGCCTCTGAACATCATCAAGCTTTAATTAAGACACTGCAGACGTACTCCACCAGCTGAATGCCTCCCAACACTACTGACAATCCAATTAAGAGCAAATATACACGTCTTTTATATATAATTAACCTGGGAACACGAGAGAGGAGTGCGAGATGAACATGGAGACACATTTAGCTTAGTCCTCCCACACAAGATCCTGTCACTGCTATTCTCTGCTCTCTTTACCTGGTCTCCCTCACTATTTAACTTCGAGAGAATATAATGGGAGCAGCGCAGGTTACTCAGTTAATGGTATTCTAAAACGCTCCGTAACCCAAGGACCTTTATAACGAGGGATTTTCTTTTTTTCTTTTTATTTTTTGCTCTCCATCTTTCGTCTTGTGTAGCACCCGTTTTCTGTGACGTTGGAAGGAAGGAAAAAAGGAAGGATATCACGTAGGGAAGGAAAGGGTTGTGCTGGGAAATAGTTTTATCATGTCCAACTAAATTCATAGCAATAATTAACCGCGGATAAACAATCTCTGCTAAATTTTTCTTGACCGTGAGAAAATGAAAAGAGGGATAAATAGAATATAACAGACGATACAAATCTAAACAGCAAATGAATAGAAACACGGAAAAATAGATACAATAAATAAACAAATACTCTTCATAACTTAAATATATGAATGAGAAAAGCAAAATTCTCAGAGGAAAGTGCCGTTGAAAACGCGGAAAATAAAACGTAGTTACATCACATCTCAGTCTGTCCCTTGTCATTGAGAGGAAGTGTTGCGCTGTGTAAAACTCCATCCAATCATGTGTCTTTTTGCGGTTTGCTTGTGACAGAGTGGTTTATAAATCAGTGACTATTCATCTGAAGCATAAAACAAAGCCTCGCCGTGATGTGTCAAGTTAAGTAGAGGAGTAAACATAGTAGAGATTGAGAAGTAGTAGTGAATTAGAATGAGTATGATAATAGTGAAGTGTATTGGTCATTAGTGAGATAATATACTTGTTTTGCTCATCGATGCTACGGGAAAATAAAAATAAAGTTATTGAAGTGATAATGGGTTAAGATAAGTGTTAATAGTGAAGTGTATTAGTCATTAGAGACATAATTAATCGTTTTACTTATATCTAAACTGCAGGGAAGTGGTGAGGGTGGTTACTGAACTGTTAAATTAGCCCTCTTAGTGGTCGTTAGCGTTAGATGAAGCAGAGTTGTTCTTGAGCAAAGAGAAGGAACACTGAGTAATGGCTTATTGAAAGTTTGGCAAATGTGTCGATAAGAGTCAAGAATTTGCATACTTCCTTTGTATTTCCGCACTTGTTTGTATCTCAAGAAACAGTAGAGGTGGAAAAATAGATTCACATAAGAGCAGCAACGTCTTAATTCTCTCAAGAGGGGGAGGAATCAGAAAGAAGGGAAGAAGATGGAAGAAGAGAAAAAGAAGAGAAAGGATCAACACAAATTTATACGTAGGAAGTCTAACACACCTGCATATTACACCTGTTCTTAGGACCTGCTCTCTCAGACGTGATGGGAAGGGGAAGGGGAGGAGGGGGAAGAGGAGCAAGAGGAGGAAGAGTAGTAGTAGGAGGAGAAGTAGGAGGGAGAGGGAAGGAATAGATGGGGAGAGAGAGAGAGAGAGGTGAGGGCGTGAGTGGGATCCAGTCTGTCTTAGTCTTCCTGAAAGGTTCTCAACAAGACTGAAGGTTAGTTTTGTGTATTAGTGGTGTTCCTGAAGTGAGGCGAAGGAAAAGTGTGTCTCATATGATATCTCTCTCTCTCTCTCTCTCTCTCTCTCTCTCTCTCTCTCTCTCTCTCTCTCTCTCTCTCTCTCTCTCTCTCTCTCTCTCTCTCTCTCTGTCATCCAAGGAACTCATTTTCAAAAGTTTTAGTGTCTTGTTTTATCTCATTTTGATATATTCTTGTAGGAGTTGAGGTTTTCAGGATTCTAGTTATAATTCAATAGGTTCTTGTGGAAGTTAATTGAAGTTTATTGAAGAAGTTATTGGGGTTTTTGCGCGTGTTTTCAGAATTCTAGTTATAGTTCTAGAGATTCTTGAGGGGGTAGTTGGGGATTCAAATGATAGTTTAAGAGGTTCTAGTTAAATCCAAAGTTCTTTAAGGATATTTTCATGTTCCTAGTGATTTTTAGAGGCTCTCACAGAAGTTATTGTGGGATTTTAAGGGTATTTTCTCCATTTTAGCAATAGTTCAGCAAGTTTTTGTGGAAATTACTGTGGTTTTTCAAGTGTACTTATATAAACCCCGTGATGGTTTAGCATAAATACCGCACCGTCAGTAGCAAAAGAAAGAACTAAGCGGACCATCTGACAAACCTTTAAACGTCTCCAATCTTTGACTAATGATGGTTTGGCAGGGTTCACCATCACCAGTCGGGAAAAAAAAGAAAAGAAAAATAAGACCAAACCTAATTATCTCTGACAAATATTAGGACCAATCATCTCTGTGTTGTGATTATACTCTTGATAACAAAGCGGTTCAGAATTTTAGCGGAGACACCCCTCTCTTCAAACAGTACCCGTGTTGTTTTCTCTTCACCCACGCAACCTCGTTTTCTGTGTGGGCTGGCGATGTGAGCTTGTTTTCCTTACAGCCTCGTGCGTGTGAAAGAAAACGGGTTATGTGCTGTCCACTGGTGCTACACGGAAGGCTCTGATTGGCTTAAAAAAAAAAAAAAAAGAAAGTAAAAGAAAAATGGCGATACATGTCCTTGTTTATACATATTGTTCTTTACAAGTTATTTCACGTTTTTTCTTTATTTATTTTACTTTGTTTTTCTATGGGGGAGGTGTTATGTGACGTAATTATAGTGGAAAGTGTTTGTTTATATTTGTATATACACATTACCGTTGTGAGAGAATGAATGTGTGTTTGGTTAATGGTGTGTGTACGTGTGTATGTATATGTATGTATGTGTGAGTCTGTGTGCGTACAAGTTTGTAAGACAGTGCACTTGTATTCATAATTGATTTTCATGCATGTATGTAGAAAGTATGTATGTGTGTGGATGTGTATATGAAGTATGTATATGAGTGTATGTCTGTGTATGTATAGGAAGTATACATATAGAAAGTATGCATGTATGTGTATGTATGTATGTAAGAAGTATGTTTATGTCTGTATGTGTCTATATATGCAGGAAGTATGTATATATCTATACGTGAGTGTATGCATGTATGTATGAAGTATGTATGTGTGTGTATAATTATATGAAGTAAGTATGTATGTGCTTGTGTGTATGTATATACATATGCATTATAATACTTGTTTATATACATTACTATTTACCATTTTATCATGACTAATTAGAACGAAAGAGAATAAAAACACTGCGGCCTAATTTGATCCAACAGTCGGTTCAGTAACGCAAAAAAACAACAAAAACCACAAAAAAACAGCGACTACAGTAAGTAAGCAATGTATGGGTTAGTCAGTGTGTTGCTAATCATTCCCAAACACTCACCCGTGTCACATAAAATTACCTTTGTCTACTTCCCCTTCCCCTTCTGCATCATTTCATTATTCCTTCTTTCTCTCTTTTACCTATTGCTATCTTATCCATCCAAAGTTCCTTCTTTTAACGTGTATTTCGTTCCTTTTGTTTCAATCTTATCTTCCTCGTATTTTTCTGTTAGTTATTATCCTTTAATATGCTTTCAACTTTATATTAATCATCTGTCTTACCTACCCCGTCTTTCAAATTCTTTCTTTTTCTTTCAAACTTAGCTTCTTTTTATCCTCAACTCTCCTTTTCCTCTAAGCCAAGTAGGATAAACATTAGTCTTCCTTCTCTTTATTCTCTTCTCTAAATGCTTCTTTCTTTATCCACAAATCCATTTTCTCCCTATTTCTATTCTATCCTCATCTCTCGTTTTCCTTTAAGCCAATAAGATGAAGGTTTGTATACACCTATGCAGTCTTCCTTCTCTTTATTCTCTTCTCTAAATGCTTCTCTCTTTATTCCCAAACCCATCTTCTCCCTATTCCTTGCGGTGAACATTAAGGAAGTTTAGATATGTATCCCCTTAGAAAAGAAAATGTAGGCACTGAATTTATGTGTTTTTTCTTTTGCAAATGGTGTGGAATTACTACTGCCATATCCTATCACATTTCCACCCTTATCCCTTCTGTGTTTAGTTAAGTGCCCCATTAAAAAGGAATAGGTAGGTAGCTTATACGTGTGTGTGTGTGTGTGTGTGTGTGTGTGTGTGTGTGTGTGTGTGTGTGTGTGTGTGTGTTTGTGTGTGTGTGTGAATTGGCGTTGGAGTATTTCATCCATTTCTCACCTTTTTCTTCTTTCAGATCCATTATTTTTGTGTCATATTAATTTTTCATCATTACTCTTCTATCTTTTATATGTGTCTGTATGTTATGTCCCATTTTATCGCTATTTCTTCTATGTCTCCCTTACTACAGTCCTTTATGCATCATCTGTGTCATGTCCCCTATTTAGTTTTCTATCTATTCTTTCTCTCTTTCTCTTTCTTTCTCTCATGTCTCTTTTCAGCGCAAATTTGGTAATCCCTTCTCTCCCTTCCTTCCCTATGTCCAAATAGCGCAGTTCTCCATTACATCCATTTTCTGTGTTCTCTGTCTCCCATTTTCTTAATTTCCATAACATATTACATACATATTTTTCTATGTCTTATGTTTTTTTTCCTAAGGTCTCTTTCCATCACGTGTCTAAATACAAAAGTGTCTAATTGCTATCATTTTCTATCTCCATTTTCCTTACATTTTGGTCCATGCTTCCCGTTTTTTCTTACTCTACCCCATCAATTCTCAATGTGCTTCGTTTTCTATGAATTTTTTCTCTTCTTTACCTGTCAAAATACAAAAAGTGCCCGATAGTTCTATTATTGATCTGTTTTCCTTGCAAATTGGTCATTATTTCCGTTTTTTCTGATTCTACCTTACCAATTTTCTTTCTGCTTCGTTTTTTTTATGATATTCCTCTCCTTTACCTGTTGAGATACAAGAGTTATCCATAACTTTATTTTTTCATGTTTTACCTGCAAGTTGACTCCTGTTTTCCTTTTTTTTCTTACTCTACCTCACCCCAATGTTATCTATTATTTCCTTTATCTCCCGTTTTCTGACTAATTCACAACTTGCCACCTCAATTTTCGTTGTTCTTCGATTTCACAACTTTCTTAATCCATTTTCTATATAATTTCCCTATACGTGCCAAAATACAGCAGTACCTCATGTGATCCATTTTCTGCATTCCACTTCCCTTTTTTCTTACAAATTCACAACCTGTCACTTTCATTTTCTTTGTTCTTTTTCTTCATATGTCCTTCTTTTCCAATACGTGTCAAAATACAGCAGTACCTTTTGACCCATTTTTCTGTGCCCCCTTTTTATCTTACCATTCACAACCTGCCATTTCTATTTTATTGTTCTATCTCTCTCTGTTCTCATTTACCTGTACGTGTCAAAGTGCATCAGTACCCCTTTACTGTGTCCCTTTTCTTTTCTTACCAATTCACAACCTGCAATCTTCATTTTATTATTCTATCTCTTTCTATCTCCTCCTTTTACAATAGGTACGTGTCAAAATATGTACAGAAGTACCTCTGTGTGACCCCCCCCCCTTTTTTTTATTTCTTACCAATTGACAACTCATATTTCTGTGTCCCCTTTTCCTTACCAATTTACAACCTATCTTTATCTTATTGTTCTATCTCTCCTTTTTCCTATACGTGTCAAAATACAGAAGTATCCTATGTGACCCATTTTCTGTGTCCCTTTTTTTTTTTTATTTCTTACCAATTGACAACTCATATTTCTGTGTCCCCATTTCCTTACCAATTTACAACCTATCTTTATCTTATTGTTCTATCTCTCCTTTTTCCTATACGTGTCAAAATACAGAAGTATCCTATGTGACCCATTTTCTGTGTCCCTTTTTTTTTTTTATTTCTTACCAATTGACAACTCATATTTCTGTGTCCCCATTTCCTTACCAATTTACAACCTATCTTTATCTTATTGTTCTATCTCTCCTTTTTCCTATACGTGTCAAAATACAGAAGTATCCTATGTGACCCATTTTCTGTGTCCCTTTTCTCCGTTTTCCCTTACAAACCGGCGACTCCCGTGTCCAGTGCAGGTTGCCTTGAGTCGTCCTTGTCCACCACGTGTCCCACATGTCCCGTATCTCTCGCGCAGGTGTTACAGGTGCGTGCGTGAGGGCGCGCCATGGACGACGACGAAAAGATTTTCCTCGAATACCTTCTGGGGGGTGAGTACTGTACAATGTGGGGGGGGAGGGGGCATGAGGAGGAGGAGGAGGAGGAGGAGGAGGGGGGGGCTCTCTCTCTCTCTCTCTCTCTCTCTCTCTCTCTCTCTCTCTCTCTCTCTCTCTCTCTCTCTCTCTCTCTCTCTCCTGTCAAAATTCAGCCATATTTGTCTAACTTGAATTGCCATTATATTAAGACTCTGAAGTGAAGCATCCTTTCCTTTTATTTACTCCCTTTGCTTTCCTTCCCTTTCACTCCTCTCCCTTTCTCATCATTTTTCCTCACCTTTGTAATTATCGTCCATTTATGTCTGTTGTTTTGTCCATAAATGTCTGTCTGTACCTGCGTTCCCTAAGGTCTATTTGCATATACAGACCCGCAGGGAACCCAACCCTTCTGTATTTCTACAAGTACCCCCCTTCCCCCCGCCCCCTTCCTCCCTTCGGCCCTCGTCTCCTCCCCACCCACCTCTCGCTCCACAGAAAACGGGAAATCGTGATCTGGTTGAAGATAGAGAACTTTGCTACATCTGGGGAGACTTCGAAATTTCTGAGGTGGCGTGGTGTGGGCTGGGGTGGTGGGGTTGTGGTGGGTTGGTGAGGGTTGGTGTGTGGAATTGGATCTTACTTTGGTGTGTGATAAGATCTGTTCTCTTTTTTTACGGTTTGGTTAAGTTAGGTGAGGTTTAGTTAGATTTAAGTTGGTTTAAGGTAGGCTGGGTTACGTTATCTTAGGTTCTGTTTGGTTTATATAGTATACAGCTGGAGTTAGTCAAGATTTGGTTGAATTCTAGTTTGCTTACATTACAATAAGTTAAATTAAAAATAGGTGAGGTTGGGGTAGAGTCCAGTTTCCTAAGTTAGCTAAGGTTTGGTGAAGTTTGAGTTATTTTAGAAATAGTTAAGTCAGCTGAGGATAAGATAAATTCTACTTCTTTAAGCGTTACTAGTTAGCTAAGGTATAGATCCAACTTTGTTTGAATTGTGTTAAATTAGTCGAGGCTAAGTTTATATAATGTTAAGTTTCCTCAGTTTAGATTAGACTCAAGTTTGCTTATGTTACGTTAAGTTATCTGAAGTTTGGTTAGATTAGATTAAAAATACTTAGATTATATTGAGTGAGGTTTGGTTAGACAGCCTACAGTACTGCATATCCCAACAAAATAAGGCTCATTAATATGCAGTGTCTTTTGGGAGCACAGAGTGTCACACAGGTGTAGTATAGTCCATATAAGGTTAGGATAAGTTACCTGTACAAGTAGTCACCTGATACACCTGGCATGGGAGATATGTATCGTGTAAAGATGAAGTTCTCTTGTGCGCCGCTTTTTTTTTCTTCTTTTTTTTGTCTTCTAACTGGTCTTGTGTAGGTGTTGTACTGGGAAGACGTTGACGAGAGTGAACAGGTGCGTGTGTGTGTGTGTGTGTGTGTGTGTGTGTGTGTGTGCGCGTGTGCGTGTGTGTGTACGTGTGGGTGGGTAAGTGTGTGTACCTGTGCTCTCCATTAAACATAGATTACCAGCTAACATACAAACTAACAAACTAACATGATTGAAGTGTAATGTACCAGGAAACACAAATAAAGACCCAGCGGGTGTTTAACGAGACAGGTGTGGGTTGAGGGGACAGATAAAGGGGGCGAAGAGGACAGCTGTGTGTAAAGACCGCCCGTAGACATGACACAAACACACTCGGGAACAGACGAAGTGGACAGGTGTGTGACAGGGACATCCACACACACACACACACACATTCAGACAGGTGGACGGTCGAGATAGGTAAACAGCTGTGTGGCAGGTGTGTAGTGGGGAAACAATACGTGCATAAGTAAAAATAATAACAACGTCTACTGCTACTACTACTGCTACTGCTACTACTACTACTACTACTACTACTACGAATAATAATAATAATAATAATAATAATAATAATAATAATAATAATAGTAATAATAATAATAATAATGATAACAATAATAATAATTTTGTCTTTGTTTTTTTGTTTTGTTTGTTTTTGTTCTTTATTTTTTATGATGTTTTGGGATTTTCTCTTGATCTTTGTTATTCTCTCTCTCTCTCTCTCTCTCTCTCTCTCTCTCTCTCTCT
>JAHFWG010000111.1:271232-285625 GCA_020233015.1 Callinectes sapidus | reverse complement strand
GTAACAATTCCAAAAAACGTCAAAATTATTAGAATCCACCCATCCTTTCATTCCCCTATTGGTGCTGGATAACTCCTGCATTAAAACTAAAAACCGTATCCTAAAATGCCTTATTCTTTCATGCTAACTATTCCGAAACCCCGCAAAATTATCAGAATTCGACTATTTTCCCCTGTTTGTGCTAGACGATTTTGTTTTTCCTACCGCTGAGGAATCTTAGACGATCCATCACTCTAATCACGAATAAACCATTGAAAAACTCGCACTACACACTGACAGAAGTACCATGGATAACACACGAATCGAGAACACGGATAGATAAATAAGAAAAAGAAAACTAGGAATGGAACTTTACTGGTTGGGGTTTCTCTAGGTGAGACTGACGGCCATTCCCCTATTCCTCTTTCTAAACAGCTGGGTTGGTGATTGGGAGAGGCGGAGGTGCGCGATTTACATAAGTTATGGGAAGGAAGAGCTGCTTTCCCGTGTAGCCAGTGCGGTAGGGGGTCTTTTGAGGCTGAAAAGGAGGAGAGGGCAGGTTCCTTGTTGTATCTTGGAAGGTACTTGTGGTGGACGAGAAAGAGCAAATAGGTATGAGAGAGAGAGAGAGAGAGAGAGAGAGAGAGAGAGAGAGAGAGAGAGAGAGAGAGAGAGAGCAATGACTTTCTGGTGAATCTGTTGTTTGTTGTATTGATTCTTCTTGACTTCTTCGTTGTTGTCTTCGTCGTCGTCGTCGTCGTCGTTGTTGTTGTTGTTGTTGTTGTTGTTGTTGTTGTTGTTGTTGTTTTTGTTGTTGATGATGTTAATGTTTCTTCTTTCCTCTCCTTTCCTTTCTTTTCTTCTCATTTTCTTCTTTTCATCTTGTTCTTCTTGTTCTTGTTCTTGTTCTTCTTGTTCTTGTTCTTCTTCTTTTTCTTCTTCTTCTTCTTTTTCTTCTTCTTCTTCTTCTTCTTCTTCTTCTTCTTCTTCTTCTTCTTCTTCTTCTTCTTCTTGATTCATATTATCGTTTTTTTTTTTTATTAATCATCATCATCAAAAACATTACCACCTTTTTTTTCCACTCCTCCTCCTCCTCTTCCTTTTCCATCTATTTCTTCTCTTGCATCCTACTCTCCTTCTTTCTAATGTGCTGTGTAATCACCATCACCTTCAAAATCTTATCCTTTCCTCTCCTCTACAGTCAATCATGTGAGGGCCTCGAGAGAAGTGAGGCGGGACGCAGGGAAGTCATGTCCTTAATCGTTCTTTTCAATTAACACGGAGAGGCGAGAGAGGAAGAGTCAAACCTTTCACAAAATTAAGTGGAATCGTTTTTGCATTTTCCTCTTTGGTACCATGAGGATCGGAGAGAGAGAGAGAGAGAGAGAGAGAGAGAGAGAGAGAGAGAGAGAGAGAGAGAGAGAGAGAGAGAGAGAGAGAGAGAGAGCGAGCTATCTTTGTGAATGCTGTTTACTTATCAACATTATTAATTTGCTTCTCATCTCTCCCCAGATCCTCCTCCACCGTCCTTGCAGTTCCCCGTGACTACCTTGATGTCTGCAGGGCCGTGGTGAGATAGCCAAGTACAAGGTAAACTATTTGCTGCATTGTTTATTACTTAATGATTGTGTTCTCTTTACTGTTTGACTTCTGATCTCCCTAAAATTTGAGAGTAAAGTTGTTATTGGGCTGGATCAGGGACACTCCACCCTGAAATGTGTAATATACTTAAAACATATCGTAGCTTATCAGTACTTTTTATATAGTTATTGGTTAGAAATTGTTTATCTTCTTGTGACCTCTTGTGCTTTATATCGCTTGTAGGTCCTCCGTCCCTTTGGAGTTATTTTCACATCCTTCCCCTATGTGCAGAAGGAGGGGGGCAGAAAACACAACACACGGGACATCTATTCATCATCAATTCACCGTTTTCTCCACGCCGTCACCAGGAATTCTTTTATTGTCCATTGTATATTAGCAAACTTGAAGAGAATAGTACGTTATTTTCACCGAGGTGGCGCCTGGCAAGACCGAGACCGCTCAGACCTCACTTCAAAACACCACCAGGCGGCTGAGAGGGAGGTGGCACTAATACCCGCCTTTTTATCCTTTTTACTTACATATCCTGGGTAAGTCCTTTATTTATGACCTCTGCTTGTATCCTTGACCGCGACCAGACACGTGAACACAAGCTGGTATCAATTTGTAATGGGGAACATGGATATTATGACAACGACGTGACTGAATGACCGTGTCTCAGTGTTGGTCCTGTCGTCTCCTCGTTACCTGGTTGTTGTGCTCACCCGTCCATGCTATTAGTGCAGTGTTGGGGAAGATGTTGATTAGGAAATGGTAATGTAGTTAGTGTAGTGTAGGGATGGTGGTAATTAGGGTTAACTATGGCTTGTTTAGGTAATTAGTCTTGTCTGTTAGTGGTTGTCTCGGATTGTGTAGTTTGTATTGGGATATGTATGTGGAATAATATCCATTTCAAGAGACTGTCACAATTAATAGTTTTTGTTGCCATTAACCAGAAAAGGGAAAAAAAGTGATGCTGCAAGGGAAGAGAGGTTTTCTTAGAGCCGCAGTATATACCCTCCTCTTGCCCTTACATTTTTTAACCTGAACCTAAAGCTAAGCAATTCTTGTGCTGTGTACTGTACAGTATGTCCATGCATAATGAATGAGTAACTTTTTATGAACAGGAAGAAGACACAAGGATGGAGGAGAAGCTTCTGGCCACGGCTGGAGACACCATCAAGCTTTGGAATGCTTCTACCTATGCATTCTGTGAAGAAATTCCATCTGAGAGTGGTAAGTTTGAACACTGAGGCTGGTGGGGAGATTTGAAGTGCCATGTTGGGTATATAGGTTTACTATTTATATGAAGCACAGCAGCCTCTAACACCTACTTGATAAAAGAATGTGTTACCATTGCAGTGCTGGGCTAGTAATGAGGTGACAGTTGTTATAGTATTAATTTGCCACATTTTATACGAATGTGAGGAGAGAGAGAAAGAGAGGTGGGATTAGAGGAGCAAAATAGAGAGATAGGGGGAGACTTGCCCTATCCTTCCTTTTCATTCTGATTAAGGTGTGAAATCCTTGTCCCTGCATGTGAGCACCACACACAGTAATAGTAGTAGTAATTTATTGACAAAGTTATGAATTTTTACAGATCATCATATATTTTAACAAGAGAAAACAAAAAGTTTTAATCGCTTTTATCTGGAAAACTCCTTTTTGTACCGTACATCCCTAAACTAAGCAATGTATACTTATTGAGCTAAACATGTATTATTTGACTTAATTTTTTTCTTAGGGCCTGTGAGCAGACTGGCGTGGAATCAAGATGGGCAGTGTTTGGCGAGCCTCAGTGATTCGGGGAAGGAAATACACATCTCGGCTATATGTGGAAAGTCCAAGGCAAACATCGGTGTTGTGCGAGGGATTGTAAGTTGCTTATTCGTGGTGGTGGTGGTGATGATGTTTATTCCACAGCTTCCCCAGTATTTGTATGTTCCTAATTAGCATGTTCTTTTCTGTACTTTGCCTCATCTTCATTCTACTTACCCTTACGTTGTTGGCAGATTATGGGGGATGGAGGAGGTGAGGTGAGGTGAAGTGAAGGAGAGAGAGATTTTAATTACTTTCTGTCTATTTTTCGTGTTGTTTTCAGTGCTTAACTTATGTCACATCCTCCCCCCCCCCAAGAAAAGCTTTCCCTGTATATCAATGCACTGCCAGAATATTAATTGACGTGCAAGGACAATCCAAGAACATGATAGTGCTATTTTAACACTCACCATATGTTTAAAACCATCAAACCTTTAATTTTCTTCTTCGCAAACCATTTTATTTTCATTCTGATTCTGACCATTAACTTTATTTCTGCCATCCATATCCTCTCAGAAAATTCCAAAAAACATGCATCCTTACAATTACCCAAGCTACTTCCCACTTGAAAGATCTGACACCCACTGCTCACTCTGCTTGGGTTTTACAGGAATCTCCAACGTGTCTGGATTTTGCGTCGCGCTGCTCACACTACCTGGGTGTTGGCAGCACTTCGGGACTGGTGACTATCTGGAATGTCAAGTCACAGGCCAAGAAGAATGTGTTTGCAGTAAGTGTGGAAAGTGAAGGAGAAGAACAGAGAAATTTGAATTTCTTTGTGTCTATTTTATTTACCTAGTTGTATTTTATCTAGTTGTGGTGTATGAGAGGGGAGTAATATCATAGTATCCTGTGTCTATATCCAAGTTAAAAGTGTTTTTCTGTCTTGGGTAAAGGGTTAATCCCAATTTTCTCTTCTTTGGATAGTGATCATACCTATGGAAGAAAATAAGTAACAATGGTGAGTTACAGTGTGCTTCTGTGTTATTTTTGTTGCTTGGTTTCTTAACGGTGTTCTCTGGAGGATAGTTGTAATCAGTGGATAGTGAGACATTTGCTTTGGGTTATGTTTACTGGAATATGTTTTTAAATTTACTTTACATTTGTGCTAGAGATAATATTCGAGTGTTTGCATGTGTTGTTTTTGTTCTGGATACAATATTCAACACTTCGTGTGATTTGGTTTGTGTTCCGTATTAACAAACTATCCCTAAGATATTTCATCTTAACTCAGTCATCTCGAAGCATTTTACAAGCTATAGCCTTTTAAATATACTCTTTTTAATTACTTTTTCTATTTTATCAATGATTCTTAAGATTTTGTTTTAGTTCTGCGTTGTGGTGTTCATTGCATTGAAAGAATTAATGTAGTGTTCAGATATTTCACTGACATGTTTGTTTTAGTACTGATATCTGAATGAAAGTGTTCAGATACCTTGTGTTTGGATTAATGCTAATGTTCAGTGTAAAATCTTGAGATATTTTACTGTCATGTTTGTTGTGGTGGTGATATTTGCTGTAGTGTTCAGGTATATTGTTGACATTTGTTCAGGTGCGGTTCTAAGGCAGTTGTGTACATGTTCCTGCTTTCCCACAGCCCACTGACCGAGCCATCAGCAGGATCGCCTTCAGCCTCAGTGACTCCCACATCGCAGCGGCCACCAAGAAGGGAACGCTCTACATGCTTTCCGTCCTCAACAAACTGACTGCCGGCCCTTATGAAATCTTCAACAATCAGGTCTGTTCATGTCCTGCTGTGTTATAGGTATTTATAGATTTAATTATGTATTTTATTATAGCATTGATGGCATAGTTTCTTTTCATTAGATTGACTGCCTTTTTGGTGGTGGTGGTGGGGTGCTTGGTGTTCGTTAAGTGAGTGTAGTGTGGTGTTCAGTAAATAAAAAGGTGATGTAATGGTTTCCTTGCAACAGATGGTGACAGATCTGACCTATAGCAGAGTGAAGAAGTCCTTGCTTGGGTGCTGCTCAGAAGGAGGAGCTGTTGCCCTGTACGACACACATGCCAACAAGGTGGTGCACTCCTTCTCCGACGCCCATTCCTTCGCTGCCAACGCCATCTCCTTCTCCCCCGTCAATGAGTTCCTTATGGTCTCGGTTGGCTATGATAAGAAGCTCTGCTGCTTCAACGTACAAAGCAGGCAGTGGGTTGACTTCTCTTGTGGTATGGTGGTAGTCTTGGTCTGTCCTTTGTCTACTGTCATCGGGCTGTCTTGTCTGTTTATCAACTCAGTTTTGCTTGCTGATGTGATGTGTACTGCTTCCATTTTCAAGAATTAATAGAGCAGCCTTTTGAGATACATGGTGTGAAACTTAGTCTTTTTAGTTTATCCTTTTAAATTTATCAAAAAGTTAATGGTGTCAGTGTTATATATCTTTAGTCCTTCCCAAAGGTCTATTATCTAAATATTTGTGGATTGTGTCACAGCCTTCTTCCCTTTCCAAGTCTGTAGTGATGTGTTCTAAGATAAAGCTAGTATTGAACCCTCCCTTCCTCCCCAGGCCTGTCATGACGCACCGCAGCTCAGCGCCGCTCACCAGCATTGCCTTCCTGAGCAGTGGGCAGCTGGTGGCACTGGGCACAATGACAGGACAGGTTCTCATCCATGACATGCGCACCATCAACACTCCGCTGGCCACCCTCAAGGCACACAAGTCTGCCGTCACCAATGTACTCCTTCAACCTTCCCTGAGGTCAAAGGTAACTTCTTGTCATCTTTCTATTGTGTATAACAAACTCTCTCCACATTCCCCTTTGGAGGATTTTCTACTTATGAACTCTGAAAGTCTTTATTGATAATGAAAGGGCTGTTGGGGCCTCAGCCATGCAGTGTCACACCATTGCAGTGGGGACGAGACCCAGTAACGAAGGGGTTAACACGTGAAGTAAAACTTGTATGCATCAATGGCTGATGGGCTAAAAACGTTAACTGTTTGCAAGATGAAAGACATTATTTTAAATTATTTTTATCTCAATTTACAAAGTGAATGTGTATCTTTACAAGCAGCATGTGATATCACTTTTAACAAGGTGGTTATCTCAATATTCAGAGTGTTAGCAGCAGCAGGAACAGGCAGAGGAGTGGTGCGACGTGCTCCCTGGCTGTCCCCTCTCAGCGACCTGTCAAGTAAGCCTCTCGGGAGTGGTCCTTAAAACCAAGAAATTCATGAGTTAATTTTGTTTCACTTGCTAGCACACTCTTTTAGTTTTGTACATATTCCTGTTCATTATTGTAATTTTTATAAGGAACTATAAGAATTTCTTTTGGTTATGAACTACTTGTTCATTGTATAGACATTAAGACATGTTGTGGGAAGAGGGAAAAGGAAAATAGTTTATTTTTCGATCAGTTTCACTGAAGAAGCTATCAGTAAAACTGGGCAGGAAATAAACTCAATCCCTTGCACTGTTTTCCTTTCACCTTCCCACTGCTTGTATATTGTTTGAATTATTCTGTAGTTTTGTAATATGTCACTTTCAGTATTTGAATGAAGATTACTCGCATGAAATCTACATAATAAATAACAAAACCACAAATGGTCCATACATTCATTGAAATTAATATTGCCAATACAAAGTAATATTTACATTGATAATTTAGGTAATTCTTGTTTTGGCTCAGGGTTAACTCTTTTTGTGCAGGTCTTGTTCCGACAACCCCACCACAATGAGTCCCGAGATGGAGCCCAAGGTGGAGTCTGTGCCGGAAACTGGTGACTTTGATCTCAGTGTCTTCTCACCTGTTAGGGACACAAACCTGTCCACCCAGATACAGGTGGGTACTTCAGTCCCATTTTCTTTCATATACCTTTAACCCTTTCAGTACAATGATGCCTTTTGTATTCATTCAGGTTGCTATTTGCTGATTCCATACAGCTTCAGGGATTAAAACAGTGAAGACTATCCATTAATCTTCTGGCCTCTGTAGACGCTTCTTAAAGTGTCAATAAAATTAGCATGCCAATACTGAAGGGGTTAATCTAAAAAATATCTTATCTGAAATTTAAGTTAGCTACAATTTTCCAGCCTGTAACTGGTCCACAAATGTGAGTGATGTGTGGTGTATGAGTGTGGGGCTTTGGATTGCGCTGTGATGGACAGACTGAAGTGTTAAAGTTTGTGGATTTTTAAAGTTTCCAACAGAATGTAACAAGTGATAATGTTGACCACCTTTCTAAGAAGTATGATTAACACCTTCACTGATTCCTATATTCACTAAACACATAATTGCAACAGTTGTAAACAATCAGAGCTTCAGTTATGCTAAAATTAGATTCTTTCCCACAGATTTCCGAGGGAGACGGCCTTGATAACGTTGTTGACTTCAAGATTGATGTCCCAGTGGAGAGTTCCTTCACCCAAAGTCTGCTTTCTCCTCTCCGAACCACAGACATGCAGGACAACCTTCATATACCCTCAGCTCAGTACATGGATATCAATGAAGGTTTTCACAGACACATCTTTGAATTTTATTATGTATTTCTCATATTAATACTATTGTCCTGTCCGTACACTGCTCTGCTAACTACCATGGTTTGCTTACAGATAATCTGCTGTCTCCAGTTAGAGATACTACCCTCACTTCAGGGAATATCATCAGCTTAGAATCACCAGCCATGCAGCTCAAGTCCCCTTCTGCCATGGAGGTGAGCCTCACTTCTCCAGCAGACGTCCCTGATAAGGAGAACATTGAACCTTCAGCTGCTGTGGCCAAGGATCAGAGCCCAGCGACACAGCAAACAGACTGTGACCCGCTGTCACCGGTAACCCACAGCCCTGTGACACTTGACAACAGAAGCAAAGGAATAAACTCCTCCATTTGGACCTCTGCAGCCTCACCACTGAGCATTGCCTTCACTACTCCTACCAGAGTAAGTCCACCCAAGAAGAGACAACTGCTGAGGCCTGTGCGAGCCTCTGATCTCGCCCCCCACACTCCAGCACAACTCCAGACTTCAATTGATGAACTTGCTGCTGCTGCTGCTCCTCCTGCTCCTCCTTCAGGTGAAACTTTGCACTGTAGCAAGTTATGGTGTAATAATGCACTGAGAAAGTATACAAACTTTATGCCAAGTTGGCAGTTTCCCCTAAAATTGTCCCACCCACACCTTTGTGGTTGGCTGGTAAAGTACATGAGGTCTAATCCCACCCCATTCCTTCCCTTCTTTCTCACTCACTCCCTCTCTCTCTCACACACACACACACACTGCTCCTTGTGGCAAATCACATCATGCAATCTAATTTTAGGGGGAACTGCCAACTTAGCATGAAGTGAGTATAGTTGTTAGTTTTGGTGGAGATTACTTATCTCTCACCTTTGATTGCATGGGTATTTGCTGACAGTACACTGCTGGCAGAAAAAAATTACATGTGTGGGAGATAAATGATGTAAAACTGCATGTACATGTAAGTTCCCATATACAAAACTTTGTCATTCCCACCATAGGAGAAGGGGATGGAAGGAAGTAGCAGTGGCTTGGTAGGCTAGACCACACCAGCTACACACTCTCTACCATGCCACTACTGTTCAATGAGTCCTCAGAGCTCCATGAGGAAAGATCTGCTACACCTGCTCCTCAGCATCCCATTTTTTCCATATCCACCACCAGCTTCAATGCCCTACAACTCTGGGTCCTCCCAGTCACCACAATGGGTCAGGCAAAGCTCACCATAGAAGAAAAGACTCTGACCCTCACCGTTAGAGCAGGAAATGTCTGCCATTCATGAGGCCGCTGATCTGAAAGTTACAAGGATGGCAATCTATACTTTAATGGTAACATATCCCAGCAGGAAGGCTTTGGGTGATTTTCTTGAAAACAACAGCACTCAGGGAGGGGTCTGCTATTATCTCACAATTAAGGAGCTTGTGAATCCTTCATGATGATATCCCTGTCTCCCCTGAGCCTTCCTGCTGGGGTAAGGTGCTGGGTAGGGCTGTGACCGTTACTTTGCAGATTGCCATCCTTGTAACCTTCAGATCAGCGGCCTCATGACTGACTGACATTTCCTGCTCTAACGGTGAGGGTCAGAGTCTTTTCTTCTATGGTGAGCTTTGCCTGACCCATTGTGGTGACTGGGAGGACCCAGAGTTGTAGGGCATTGAAGTTGGTGGTGGATATGGAAAAAATGGGATGCTGAGGAGCAGGTGTAGCAGATCTTTCCTCATGGAGCTCTGAGGACTCATTGAACAGTAGTGGCATGGTAGAGAGTGTGTAGCTGGTGTGGTCTAGCCTACCAAGCCACTGCTACTTCCTTCCATCCCCTTCTCCTACGGTGGGAATGACAGAGTTCTGTATATGGGAATTTACATACATAGTTTTACATTGTCTCATATGTATAGATTTTTTTGCAGGCAGTGTGCTGTACTAGATGAAATGTGCACCTACCCTTTTTGCCTCCTGGGTGCACATTATGGCAGAATAATGGTGTTTTTCTGTGAGATTGGAGCAAGACAAAATGAGAGCCTGCCTGTGTGATGTCCCAGTATTCTGTCCTGCACATGTAGGGGGAGGGCATTGCCAGATGCAGCCAGTTGCCTTAGAGCATTCACAGGGCAAGGCTTTTTGTTGCATTGTGGTCACAAAGCTTGCAGAGTTTGTGGTGCAGTAATGTGTGTTTTGTCACGTTTCTTTCCACAGCTTATCCACGGGAAATATTTATTGGCAAACTCTTTGTCAGACACTTGCCTCAAGGGATGCAGGTCATTAGACTAAGGAGATCAGTGAAATAGTGTGAGTAGATCCAATGACAGTTCATTGATTGTATGGCATGACAGTGTGGAAAGAGTGGCCAGACACAAGAGCCCAGAGAGACCCAGGAAGACATCCCCTCATGCCACAACAGTCATCAAATGTACTCTGGAGTCTAACCCACATAATGCTGCCAGACAAATCTAAGAGCTTAATAATGTCCTGGTGTCTTCAGGAGGTGTCAGTGTGAACTCCCTGGCCACTGTTTCCACACTGGCATGCTGTAGCCATTAACGAACTGTCATTGGATCTACTCTCTCTAACAAAGCACTGATCTCCTTGGTCTAACAGCCTGCATCCTATAAGGCAAGTATATAACAAAGTTTTAATTGATACACATTTCCCATGGACATGCTGTGGCTAGAAACAACAAAACACACATTACTGCACCACAAACTCTACATGCATTGTGACTACAACCCAACACAGATCCTCACCCTGTGAATTTCCTCAGGCTGCATCTGGTAGCCCTCACATGCTCAGGACAGAATGGTGTGACATCACACAGGCACCCTCTCATTTTAATTCATTCCAATCACACAAAAAGACATAAGAATTTTGCCATAATGTGCACCTGGGAGGAGTAAGATGGGCACACATTTTGTCAAATACTGCATGTTACAAAGCAGTCCCTGTGCTGGTTCTTCACCCAAAGTAACTAACCATCTCTCTCTCTCTCTCTCTCCGGTCCTGCCACGGCATTAGTCAGGAGTGGCTGCTGAGGAATGCAGTGGCACAAGTCAGTTGAGTCCCCCTAACACTGGCTGGTCTGAGCTGGTCTGGTCTGAGCTGAGCTGAGCTGAGGTGCTTATTGTATGACTGGCATGTGACAGGAGGGAGTTGTGGGGAAGGAGAATCCACCAGTTACCCTCCAGTCAAGCTACAGTCGCTGCAATCTAGACTGGCACTTTTGTGTGATCTTGAGGTTCCTGGGGATTCCTCCACTAGTGCCACATCTTGGGGTCAATTTCTTCCTCCAGCCCTGCTCCACCTTAGAGGTTAAGGAAGTGAAGCAGGGCTGGAGGAAGAGAGAAAGCCTGTGATGTGGCAATAGTAAAGGAATCCCTGCCAAGCTCAAGGTCACACAAAAGAGCCAGTTTAGATTGCAGTGACCACAGTAGGAGTTTCTACAAGTGTTGTAGGGGCTGAACTGATTTTGCACCATTGCACTGGTCAGCAGTCTTGTCCGAAATAATACCATGGTGGGCACTGTGGCTCTGTCTTCATTGCCACTGACAACTCTGCCTCTCCCTGCAGGCATTCCTGCTGCTGGCCATGGAATCCCACAGCTACAGATGGACTTGATCCGCAGCTGTATGGTGGATGTGCTGGAGGAGTTCCAGGATGATATGAACAATAGACTGATGCACCTGCAATATATTATCACTAAAAAGTTTATTCAGCAACAGGTAATTGAGTATTCATTCATAACTCATTCACCTGCAATATATTATCACTAAAAAATGTATTTTCAACAACAGATAATTGAGTATTCATTCATTTCTTGCATGCATTTAGGACCCAAACTGTATTTGTGTAACCTTATTACTGTTTTGGTCCTATAGTTCAGTGAGCCTGTCTGTCTCCTTCCCACTTAGTGCCACATTACTTGATCTCTGAGTGAGTGATGTATTGCAAAACCTGTTTGTCTTATTTTGTTGTTGTTTCCACCACCACGAGAATATTGCCATACAGTAACGACTTAGCCATTCTCGTAGTTATGGAAACAACTACAAAATAAGACAAGCAGGTTTTGCAAGAAGAATGCTTTACTGTATTAATTGAATGCTTTGAAGAGTTTATAGTTTTTATGATCTTCAATTAATTACTACGGCACAAAGAAGAAAACAGAAGGTGTTACGAGTTCAACATGGTGGTGGAATTGAGAGGCTTTTGGCATACACCTGCTTTAGTCTTGAAATGCTCTAAACTTAATAATATATGTACTTATTTTTTTTATTTACAGCTTTAAGAAAAAATATTTCTTAAAGTCATATGTCCAATGACCAAAATGCCAAGTAAATATTGCACAAAGAAAGTTAGAGGGAAGAGGAACAACAATACTGGATGTGGAGGCAGTTGTGTCTGGAACAAATAATAATAACACTCACATTGGTTTTGCAGGAACTGATGGAGAAGCTGCACCGCCAGTACTCCCTCAACGAAGAGGTCATGAAGGAGAATGAGAGTTTGCGGCAGCAGCTGGCACGCCTGCAAGCAAAGTACTAATGAAGCTGTGTGTGCGTGTGTGCATGTGTGTGTGTGTGTGTGTGTGTGTGTGTGTGTGTGTAGACAAGTGAATGTTAAATGAATTTTGCATTTATTTTGAATGCCTTTAAAACTATTTACCCCCTAAATGAGTTTGATTTTGAACTTGACAGAGCTTTCATGTTTATTTTACTTACAAATGAATTTATATGTATTTAAAAAATACTTTACAAAATAAAGATGTTATTATAATTAAAGAGTTTCTTGATCCAATTGAAATGTGAAGAGTAAACTAAAATATGCAAAACACAAGCCAGCCGGCCTACACACAACAGTCTGTATAGCAACCAAACTCTTTCTCCTACAATGGCACTCTAATGGATGGAACCTCTCAACTAAATTCCATTTCATATGTTCCTCTGTCTTCCTATGGTTTCATGTCTCCTGCATAATTACAATATCTGTATCTGTGCTCTCACCATCAAAGCAGACAAAGAGAAAGGCTGTTTACATTCATGGAAACAATCCTTAGCATCAGTAGCCAGTGAAGATCCAGAAATAATGGGTTCAAGCTTGAGAAATTTAGGTTTAGTAAAGAAATGGAAAGAAACTGGTTCTCTAGTAAAGTGATACTGCCACATATTGGCCTGGAAGCCCCTTGCTGCTTCCCTCATTTTCTTTATTTCTGGACATACACTAATTTAAGAACATAAGCGTATAAAGCAGAGGTTCCCAACCTGTGGTACACGTACCACTAGTACATGACGGCCTTCCAGGTGGTACGCGAACACTTTCGGGGTCGTGAACTATTTTTAGTTAGTTATTTTTTACTTCACAAAAATGTTCACTGCCTAACACAAGCAGATACAGCCCTCACATGGAGTTGTTTTCTTAGTTGATTTGCATGTTCTACTTGTACAATTATGGAAATAAAGTGATATCTGATCAAATTTAGTTTCTCTGGAACCAGCTGGTACGCGGCAACTATATGGGATCTCAAAGTGGTACTCGATCACAAAAAGGTTGGGAACCACAGGTATAAAGTATGCACCTAAAAAAAGTATAGGTGTGTGTGTGTGTGTGTGTTTGAGTGAGTGAGTGTATCTGAGTGAGTGAGTGTATCTGAGTGTGTTTGTGTGTGTGTGTGTGTGTTTACCTAGTTGTTTTATACAGGGTTTGAGTGGGACTCATAGCGTCCTGTCTCCATATCTATATATCCAACATTTCCTTGAATTTATGTATGTTGGTTTTGTGTGTGGGTGTGTGTGTGTGTCCAGGCTGAGTGGGCTAAACATATCTATCATTTTGTATGAGCAAGGGTACCTATATTTAGTATATGTGGTGCAAGGTAATAGGTATATACAAACAATAACGCAACAAGGCTATCTAAAAAGGCTAAATCAGATTCTGTGACTTTTCAAAAACAGCTGATACGACTCACCACCACCAACACCTATCCACTCCTAACCAACCCTCCATCCTCTCTCTCCATCTTATAGGACTGCCATTACGAACTACAAAAATTTCGGACACGTTCCCTAACTCCTCCAAGGATATTATCATAATCTTAGAATCCTTGGACTCCTCATATAATATTGAAAAAAAAAACATGCAAATGAATTAAAAAAAGATTCAACCATTGCTGTAGTAACAATGTCACAAGGTCACAAACAAGCAAACAATAATCCAAATTTTCTTACATAAAAAAAAAATACAGGGAACACCACGAATAGGATTGGTTACACCACACAAACTCTCCTTATCAATAATCCCTTCTTTTACGAACAACAAAACATATCACCATGTAAATATATAACGAAAACACGTAAATAAATACCTGCACTTTCTTCCCACATTCACTGAGAAATACGCAAGGGGCAGGGTACGGAAGACACCAGCAGGAGGGACCTCACGACCTTCACGAGACCCGCCAGCTGTCCTTCCTCAGCGTCACTTGCAGGCGAGCAGCGCGGCAGGGACCAGGGCGGCGGCTAGATGGTGACTGACGTGGCACATGGAGGCCGATTGAGACTTGACACG
>JAHFWG010000111.1:154090-164090 GCA_020233015.1 Callinectes sapidus | reverse complement strand
TAAGACACTCAAACACAGGCTAACAGTTCCCTCCCACCAAGTCATAACACTGCGTCATTGGTGTTCGAAGCAGTAGTTGTATTGACCAAAACATCATCAACTACACTTCCTCCTCCTCCTCCACCTCCTCCTCCTCCTCCTCCTGGCTGTTCTATGTATTCCTTTGTATTTCTTTGTATTCCTCCTCCTCTCCTCTTCCTCTTCTTCTTCCTCCTCCTCCTCCTTTCATCACTCCTAAGCCTTTCTCCCGTTTCATTCAGCCTTTTTTTCTTCCTCTTCGTCCTCCTCCTCCTCCTCCTCCTCCTCCTCCTTTCATCACTCCTAACCCTTTCTCCCTTTTCATTCATCTTTTTTTTTCTTTCTCCTCTTCCATTCCTCTCTTCCATCTCGTGCTAACTACAGTCTTGGTGAAATGGTTGTTAGAGGGTGGCCATTGTTTGATGATTTCTGTTCATTTAGTTTCTACTGCTTGATGTGTCTGGTTTTCTTTTGTTTTTACTATTTCCATTTATTCTATTTTTACTGTGTCACTCTTAATATCAAACAAGAGTCGGTATCTTCTCCCTCTTCTTACCAGACAGTTTTGATATAAGCAAGTCAACCCTGAAGAGATTTTCGTCCACACTAATATAGAAAACGATTTTTTGTGTTGTAGACTCATATAAAGTTGGGTTAATTTAAAACTATTCTTGGTCTAGTTTGGGATAGATATGGAATTGTAAAGCCACGTGATGGATATGATGTGGAAGTGACCATATGAAAAGGAATATCTCAAGTCTGGGAAAGAAGCTGCTAATGTTTTGTTTTCTGTTGATGATTAACTGTAGTTTTCAACATTAGTTCTCAAATTAATGAACAAAGTAATGATATGACATCGTGTTCTCTTGATTTTAGGTACATGACTTTTTTTCTCTTGTTTTGGGGGTTAGTTTTCATGTGATACTCATATCTGCTTTGGTCCTTAATGGTCTTTGTCGTACGTTTCTGATACCTACACAAAACTTGCCAAACTGATTAGTTATACTGAAACCTGATTCTTTTATTATTTGCTGCATTATTTCACATCAGATATGAAAGAATAAAACAATGATACGGAAGTTACATGAACTAATGTACAGATCCCCCATAACATACCAATATTTCAGCTACACATCACAGAACCTCTGTTTATGTATAATTTTCCTCTAAGCATTATCCAAATGTTTTATTCATCATGAAACACTCAAGGAGAGTGAAAATATGAAAACTACAAACATTAAAGCGGCGCAGACCGATCGATAACACCAACATTAACATATTGAGATCAATAATAATGTAATAACAAATACTCCATGGTCACAAAGTGTTCAATAATATCTATCAATATTCAGTTGTGGAGCAGACATCAAACTACCCCCGTCAGACCACCAGACCATCAGACCATCAGACCATGGCTTTGGATAGAGTGTGACATTGATCAATAGTGCTGATGCTACCACACACGATCAATGTAAATCACATCATGTCAGTTTTATTGTAAAAATATGAAACTCATTGTGATATCAATATATTGTTCAATGTAACCAATACATGATCAATAACATTGTTCAACACCCAATATTGATTGTGTGGCACGCTTAACACACTTACCTCATTCCAACACATCCTTCTATTGTAAACAACAACAAAAAACAACATGAATAAGACAACATGGAGTAGGAATACCTGTAGACCTCCCAACCGTTATTCTGCACGCCTATCAATCCCTTATATCGGTCAGTGAGCCGGGGAGAGTGACAAGCGAGGAAAGAGTAACCCGGCGGAATGAGAGAGGAGGGGCAGTGGGTAGGCAGAGAAAGTTTAGGGAAGAGAGCGTGGCAAACATTGGTCCTGCAGACTCTCCGTGGCTCCAGTTGTGTGCGCATCCAGGAAAGAGTGGAGGAGTGTACGGGAAGGTGATGGTCGCCACTAGGGAGGACGACATTGAAGGGTGAAAAGTAAGTGATGCTGCGAGGTAACATAGTAAAAGTAGTAGTAGTAGTAGTAGTAGTAGTAGTAGTAGTAGTATATGTTGTTGTTATCATTGTTGTTGTTGTTGTTGTTGTTGTTGTTGTTGTTGCTGTTGTTGTTGTTGTTCCTGTTCCGGTTCTTGTTCTTGTTCTTGTAGGAAGAAAAAAGAACATTAACAGGAAGAGAAATAGAAAAATGAATAGAAAAAAGTACATCCCTGCCTTAAAGAAAAAAAGAAAAATAGTGTGTGTGTGTGTGTGAGAGAGAGAGAGAGAGAGAGAGAGAGAGAGAGAGAGAGAGAGAGAGAGAGAGAGAGAGAGAGAGAGAGAGAGAGAGAGAGAGAGAGAGAGAGAGAGAGAGAGAGAGCGAGAGCGAACGAGAGCTAGCCTTGATTATAGCTTTCTTCCTGACCCAGATTCCCGGGGCAAGAACCTGTTTTTCTACTTGAAGGCCATATTATACGTGCGCCGCGGAGGTGTCGTGACGCGGCAGGTGTGTTTCAGGTGTGTTTCGTGAGTGAGTGTCTTTTCAGGTGTCGCCTCAGGTGTTTCGTGAGAGGATGTCTTTTCAGGTGTCGTATCAGGTGTGTTTCGTGAGTGAGTGTCGTTTCAGATGTGTTTCAGGTGTGTTTCGTGAGTGACTGTCTTTTCAGGTGTGTTTCAGGTGTGTTTCGTGAGTGAGTGTCGTTTCAGGTGTGTTTCAGGTGTGTTTCGTGAGTGAGTGTCGTTTCAAGTGTGTTTCAGGTGCGTTTTGTGAGAGGGTGTCTTTTCAGGTGTGTTTCAGGTGTGTATCAGGTGTGTTTCGTGAGAGGGTGTCATTTCAGGTGTGTTTCGTGGGAGAATATTGTTTTAGAGAGAGAGAGAGAGAGAGAGAGAGAGAGAGAGAGAGAGAGAGAGAGAGAGAGAGAGAGAGAGAGAGAGAGAGAGAGAAAGTACTAAGCCAGTGTAGACTTTCTTCAGCCTCTTTCTCTTTCCCTGTAATGTTGCATCTCTTACTATCTTCTATCGCTATTTTCATGCTAACTGCTTACTGATCTTGTTAACTGCATTCCTCCCCTCCTCCTTGAGCCTCGCTGCACAATATTCTCTTCTTCCTCTTATCTCTATTTCCCCCAAATCTCTAATGTAAGAGTTAACCAGTTTTCCTTACCTGCTTCAGTATTTCCAACTTCCTATGACTTTACTTTACTTAAAAGGGAAGTTTCAAGACATTTGTCCCTATCTTTCAGCTAACTCTTTTGATCTTTAAGGGAACTGACAAATTAATGGGCTTTTAATTTTCATTATTTTTCTTACTCTTTGCCAGCTTCCCCCTTTTACATAAAAATATCCTATTAGTCCCTATCCTGATGCCTTTCTTTCTGCCCTCCTAAGGAAAAGAAAGTCTCGTAGTGCCCATCTTTTCATTACACATTCAGTGCTGTGAGGAGGAGGCCTGGATTGCATTTAAGTAGTAGTCGATCCTCCATAAGCCTCATTTTCTATCTCTTCCTATCTCGGCTCAGCTCTCACTCCCTTTTTGTATTCTACCCACGCGTAGGTCTTCGTCGGTAGAGGTAGCGTCTTGTGACCTCTTGTGGTAGTGGTGGTGGTGGTGGTGGCAGTGTTGTTGCTGTTGTTGTTGTCATTGTTGTTGTTGTTGTTCTTGTTTTTGTTGTTCATGCTCTTGTTGGTCTTGTTTTTGTTCTTGTTCTTCTTCTTTTTACGTAAGTGGATAGCCTCAAATATGTAGAAAAGTAAGGGAAAAAGCTTTATTGATTGTTATTTACTCCTTCTTCCGCCTCATCCCAAAAGAAAATCAAAGAAGGACACGAAATTATCTAATACCTCCATCAATATCCATATCTTTCTTTTCCCCCAGCATGGCACTTCGATGGGCGCTGACAGTACTGGTGCCTTTGGTATTCTGTGCTGCCCTGGGCCATTCGCTCCCTCATGAAGTCACTGGGCGGGAGACAGACCCACAAGAAGCACTAGGATCAAGTCTCAATGCATCCCGTGGTGAAGAATCGAGTAGGAACGCTAATATGACAAAAGACACCCTTGAAGAGACAGCAAACACCGTAAACAACGCTCTGGAGGCAGTTCCCAGTCATGAAGGATTGGACTTTGGAACCTTGCAGAAGATCATGAAGGGGATCATGTACATCATTGATTCCTACTTCGACTCAGCCTCGCTTGGGGAGTGGCTGGCGACACTCGGAATGGCTGCAAGAGAAGAGTCCCAAGAGGAAGCAAGAGACTGGAAGTTTTCGCCTCCCGTGGTGGAGCTGGTCGAGGCGTTACGGCCGCTTGGCTTTGCTCCTTATCCGGATCCTTACATACCGATGGCCATGTCCAAGAAAGACATCATAACGGTCACGATAAATTGGCTTGCCTTATTTGGTATCATAGGCTTGTTCTGTAAGTATAGCACGGGTGTCACTGACCTTGACTGTAGTGTGTTCCCTGGCTTAACTGTGCTGTGATACTTCGAGTGTGTTTGTGTGGGTATGGCAGTAAAGTGTGTGGATGAGTAGGGTGTAGCTGTTGTGTGTTCCCTGGCTTAACTAATGTGCTACTTCAAGTGTGTTTTGTGTGGGTATGGCAGCAAAGTGTGTGGATGGGTAGAGTGTAGTTAGAGCGAGTCATTGCCTAGTTTTGTCAATTCCCAGGTAAGATTGATTGATTGATTATTTGACTGAGGGGTATAATAGATGTTGTGGCCAAGAGCTACACCAAAAAAGGTTCCAGTGATGTGGGAAGATTTTTTTTTTTTTTTTTTTTTTTTTTTTTTTTAGCCAGAGAGCAGTGTGATATATATTCTTAAGAAATAGTTAGAATACCTTTTCCGAGGTTGTGAGAGTATTACAGTTACTAAATGCCTTGGTTTCTTCCACAGATGGAAAGTATTTGCCTATTCCATACTACGTGTACGAGAAACTCGGTTTCCCTGGGCTCTACCCAGGTAATCACGTCCCAGATATGTTCGATCCCTTTAAAGAGAATCAAGAAGAGATGCAGGATGAGGGACAGGATGGAGAAAAGGATCCTAACGCAGACGGAGGGAAGGAAGAAGAGGACCCTTACGGAAACGAAGAGGGGCAGCAGGAGGAAGAGCAAGACCCTAACGCACAAGAAGAGGAGGCGGAGGATAACTATTATAAGGTGGGGGAGGAAGAGAAGGAGATGGAGCGGGAGCACGAAAGCTTTGCAGTGTTTCGGGAGAAGGAGAAGGACGAGATGAGCTCCGAAGGACAGGAGGCAGCAGACCTCCACTATCACCAATATCACACCTCCCTTTCATCCGAAAATAGCACCCAGGAGACGAACCAGGACACACAGGACACCTACACCTATTACTACTACAACGAACAGCCACAATACGCCCATGGGAGCTACAATACGCCGCAGGAAAGTGCATGGAACCCCTTTTACCAAACCCAAGGGGAGGAAAACATGTTACAAGAATCCTTAGGGCATGTAACTAACGGAAATCGAAGGATATTTCATAAAAAGAGACCAGGCTATCGTAGGACATCATCAAGACGTCCTGTGCTCCATCGTTCTTCTTCCTCTTCCTCTTTTTTCTCCTCCTTCCCCTTCAATTTGTTTTCGTAAAGTCGGGGTGAGGTTCTTGAGTTGTTAAGGTTCGTATCCCACCATGCTTGGAGAGTCTTCATGTTTGTGTGATGTTTTGCTGGTTGTCTGTTGATGATCTGAGATGCCAAAGAGAACAATGAATGGGAACTGTAAAAAAAAATTATTATTCCTATGTATATATGGATGTTAATTATTTATATATTTATAACTGATCATGTAAGAATTTTGGCATTAAAAAACGCGTACTTTGCCTTGTTTGCTGTGTATTTGTGTCTGAATGAGATAGGTAGTACTTTAGCTATCTGCCTATCTGCCTTTATAACTATTTATCTGCGTATCTAAGTATCTATTTACATATTTATATGTTTGTCTTTCTTTGTGTCTGTATGTCTATCTATCTATCTATCTATCTATCTAAATATCTATCTATATATCTATTTATCTATCTATCTATCTATTTATCTGTCTGTCCACTTATCCTTTGTCTGCCTGTTTGTCTATCTACCAACGTATCTGTGTATCTGCCTATCTTTATACAATACATATACGTACATATCATCTTGTGTTTGAATGATTGTTTGTGGTAACTGCAGCTGATGATAAGGAAAAACTACATATTCATCAAGTAGAGAGCTTCTGTCATCACTAAATCAGAGAGATGCTATTTAAGTCTGTTATTATTGTTGTGCATCATTGAGGTAGTTTAAGTCTTATATACTGGTTATTTGATCGTTATTTTTAGTAGCATAAGTATAGTTCTGATTTGATGGAACATATCATGTATATTTTACTATAATGGAGAAACTTTGATACACATGTTTTGAAATCACTTCTTACCTTATTCTAAGTATAATAATGTGCTTTATTTGTAAAATTAATGTTCACTGCTGTTTAGCTGGAGGTGCCGCCCTTACCACCCGCAGCATCACGGCTAAGGGCGTAGGGCGGGCATGAGGGCGGCCCCGGCCTCGCAGGTGGCGAGGAGGCTGCGGTCTCCAGGTTGGCCCGTGATTTGTGGTGAAGTGAGTGGTATCAGTAGAAGAATCTGGTGGTAACACCCTACCTCACCCCACACCTGATACGCCTCATTCCAACCACACCATGATAATGATAATAACAATCAGTTGCCAATCGGACTAATACAATGGCCATATTCCTGCTATTTTGGAGTTCAGAAACACCTGCCGACGTTGTGCAGAACAAAGACAGTCAGTTTTGCCATGGTAACAAAGTACTCAATTACCACTCAAGTCCCTCATAATGCGGGTGCTGGGTGGGTGGCATAGTTGGTTAAGGCGGCTTGTCTTGGGCCTCTGCTGGTGCTGGCGGCCCGGGTTCGTATGTAGCGCTCTCCCGTTAATCCTAGTGGTGCCATATGACCTAAGCTGTTGCGGCACCTAATGGAATGATTTCCATTTTCCCCTCATAATGCGCACTTAGCCAATCCGTAGGGGCTCCCTCTCTCCCTACGTCATTAAGGAGGTCCTCTTGTTCACTGGTAATTGCTCAATACTCTAAACTCTTCCCTCAAAAGCTGAGGGTCATGTTATATACCGGGTCGCCTTATACAAAGTCCAGTCTCTCTCTCTCTCTCTCTCTCTCTCTCTCTCTCTCTCTCTCTCTCTCTCTCTCTCTCTCTCTCGGCATACATTGCATTCCAGTCTTAACCTCCACACTCTCAACAGCAACAACAATCAACAACAACAACACGAGCCTTGTATTACGGACCAAACGCACACTTTATCCCGCGTGTTCGGTCCATTTCACCGGACGTCCATTAATCCTTTCTAAATTGGGGCATTATTTTACCATTTCAGCATTTTTTTCCCTCCCTCTCCGGCCATGAGAAACGGGAGTCATTTAAGGGTGACGGACATGCTTTGTTCCGGACAGGGTGTAGACATGTGGGTGTGCTTTGAGTTGTATGGGTTTGGTTATGGGTGTATTTGTGGTTTTATGGGGTGTAGCTACGAGTTTGGCGAGTCTAGTTGGGCTGGTGAAGGTGATGGAGTGAAGGGAAAGAGATGGGATATGTTTAGGGTTTATTTTAATGTGTTTCGTGTGTGTTTAGGTGGACAGCTGGAATGTACTGGTTTGGGATTGGTGTGTGGGTGGGTAGTTGGGAAGGAGTTGAGTTAAGGGGGAGCTTAGTAGTTTGGTTGCATTGTTAAGAGGTTGTGTGTTGTAGTATGTTTTGTGTGGTGTGATTTATTTGTAAGGGGATATTTTTTTTTGCAGTTCTCTGTCGTCATAACCACCACCTACTACTACTACTACTGCTGCTGCAAGTTTCTCCCACCTTCGCTTTTAATAACAGCACCCCACTTCCAGTACCCTAGTCTTGCATATTACACACACAACTCCAAGCAAGGAAAATATGAAGGTGGATTAGTAATGGCGCAGCATAACATATATTGCACATTATTTGGTTTCAATACTGAGTAACGTTCATATATTTTCACTGCATTATGTAGGTCCTTGTATATTAGACCCATAAATCTAAGCATTTTATTCCTCTCGTACACTGTAATTTCTACTTAACTTATAGTACTCTCAGCCACTGCAGGAGTCCACATATTTTGAACCTCATACTTTTTTATATTTATTTCTCTGACATCGACCTTGGAATTCACAGACGAACCAGGGAAGAAAATGAGAAAGAAGAGGAGGAGGAGGACGAGGAGGAGGAGGACGAGGAGGAGGAGGAGGAGGAGGAGGAGGAGGAGGAGGAGGAGGAGAAGGAGGAGGAGATACAATCATGGAGTTTATTAAAGAGATGGGGACAAGGGGAAAGCAAGACATGCAGAGATGAGGGTGACAGAAGAAGGAGGAAGAGGAGGAGGACCAGGAGGAATGAAGAGGAATTCTCAGGGTGAAAGGTCATTAACTTAAGGAACATAATTTCAGTCGTTGTACATCAGGTGACTGTAGTTTCTGGTCAAGAGAGAACCACATTCAAGACATTCATGCGCCCAACAATGGCTGCTTCAGGAATAGCCAACCACGCTGAAGTATGAAAATTAACAGTTATTTTCATTTCATTATTTTACTGCGCAACATGAAATTTCCCTCCAACACTGACAGGTTAATTATGTAAACTCTTCGAGGAATCCTAAAAGCAGTAGCAAACAGAGGTTCACCGTCCTGTGCCGCCTCACCCCGTCTCGCTACGCTTCCCAACACCCCTCTGAGCTACTCATAACGAAACGAGCCTTGACGCACGCTACTATATTGAGATGAATTATAAATGTTCAATTAAAACCAAAGCTAAATGATGAAAACTTTGAAAATAATAAAAGAGCACAGTAACTTCTTTTTTTTCTATCAGCATCGACTGTGTTTATTTAGATTTATGGCCAATGACTATTAAAAACTGACACAATATGTTCATTCAAATCCACTGTTCCTGTTGTTACTTAATTACTATTGCAGTTCAACAGATAAAAAAAAAAATTACTAAAAACAAAATATAAACGAAAGAAAACGGATGGACGAAACACAAGGCAAACGAGAAAACTAGGCAAAACGAAGCTAATCATTGTCACCGAGGGGGAAAAAAAAGAACGAAAGAAAAAAGAACTTTGAATTTCCTGTCAAAGATAAAAAGAGGAGTCCCGTAACCAGAGTTCCCCTGAAGTGTTTACGTTCACTTTACAACAAGATAGTTTTTTTTCGAAGCTTGCCTTTTCCCCATCCTCTAAAACACACATCATATAAAAGGCCACACATGCTCTTACACATTTCTACGAAGGAGGAAAGAACAGAGGAAGAGCAAGCATGTTTTTTTCTAAATGCTACTAAAACAACGACAACACAGAGCGAGATGGTACTGAAAATAGATAAAGGAGCAAAAGAGGGAATAAGATTTCTGAAATTTTACTATACTTTTAGAGGAGGAGGAGGAGGAGGAGGAGGAGGAAGAAGAAGAAGAAGGGAGGAGGAAGAGGAGGAGGAGGAGGAGGAGGAGGAAAAGAACAATTAAAACATGAAAATACTAGGAGCGAGAAAATAAAAGAAACAATAACATAAACAAGAACAAGAAGGACAGGAATAAAAGGAAGCAAAGAATTAAAAGAAAAAGGTATCGGAGAGAGAGAAGGAGAGAGAGAGAGAGAGAGAGAGAGAGAGAGAGAGAGAGAGAGAGAGAGAGAGAGAGAGAGAGAGAGAGAGAGAGAGAGAGAGAGAGAGAGAGAGAGAGAGAGAGAGAGAGAGAGAGAGAGCAAATATCTGGCAGTAACATAATCCATCTTCCTCATGCTCTGTAGTGTTATTAAGACTGAAATTAGGAAGAGTGTAGTCACTACTTTTAGATAAACAATATCATACTCTCTCTTGGATTGAATATATGTTCTACTTACGCAACTAAAAACACACCAACCCACACACACAAAATCTCTCTCTCTCTCTCTCTCTCTCTCTCTCTCTCTCTC
>JAHFWG010000341.1:69777-82106 GCA_020233015.1 Callinectes sapidus | reverse complement strand
CCTTCTCCTTCGCCTTCTCTCCCAGTTAGTTTCATCTCCTCCTCCCCCTCCCCCCCCTCCTCCTCCTCCTCCTCCTCCTCCTCCTCCTCCTCCTCCTCCTCCTCCTCCTCCTCCTCCTCCTCCTCCTCCTCCTCCTCCTCCTCCTCCTCTAAAATGTGATGCTAATAGGTAGGTGAAGATTATTTTTATTTATTAATTTACATTGAGGAGACGCACTGGTCATTGGGAACAGAGTGACATAAAGGGCCAGTGAGAGTGCCAGTGCCTGAGAATGGTTGAGAAAGACAACAGAAGAAAAAAAAAAGATAAGTGTCATGGCTGGAAAATGGGAATATTAACTATAATGCAAATGGGAAGGTAGATTAATTATTTTTCTAACTGTATTGGAAATGGGAAGGAAGATTATTTTTTTTAACTGTATTGCAAATGTGAAAGTAGGATTTTGTATTTTTCTAACTGTATTGCAAATAGGAAAGTACGATTTATTCTTTGCTTGGAGAGTCCATTCAATATTATGTGTATTTTGTTCGTTAATTTATTGGTCATCCTTTCGCCAACCACGTGTCAAAAATGCAACCAGAAAATTTAGTTCCTGGTTTAAAAGATGCCACGTGTGTGTGTGTGTGTGTGTGTGTGTGTGTGTGTGTGTGTGTGTGTGTGTGTGTGTGTGTGTGTGTGTGTGCGTGTGTGTGCGTCCAGAAGTCTCACGAAGGCGGCACATGACAGCTAATTGCCCCGCCCCGCGCCACCCATCACTGGCCACCACTGAGACCCAACGCACGTCAGGCAGGAGAGAGACGCCTGCCAGACACTGATAGGCGGACCAACACTCGTCTATCATGTATTGTGTGTGTAATTGGGATAAAGTATTGCGTCAGATAGTAATAATAATAACAATAATGATAATAATGATGATGATAAAAGGGGGTGAGAAATGCATCACAGTCGCTATAGTTTGTACGTTCTTTAATGATTTTGTGGATCAGTTCGCAGTCAGTGAGGGATCGTGCCACTGACGTCCACTACATGACAAGCAACTTTATGTGCACTTATGAACAGCACGCGATGGTTAATGCTCTCTTTATTTGTACGTATTTGTTTAGTTTATTCTCTTTTTCCATTTATTTTTTATGGTGGTTTGACTTTTATTGCATTTGTGTGTGTGCGTGTGTGTGTGTGTGTGTGTGTGTGTGTGTGTGTGTGTGTGTGTGTGTGTGTGTGTGTGTGTGTGTGTTTTCAGTATTCATAGAGAAAAGCTAGCTAAAGGTTACAAAATCTAAAACTCCACTTCCAAAAGATTTACAATTATCATCACAGCCATCACCTTATCGATATTACTTCATTTCACCTTCTATTGGTACGCCTTTCCCTAATTACCAAATATTGCGAGACACCTTCACCTGTTATTCATTCACTTAAGATCTTTAAACTGGGGAATAAATTGAAAATATTCCTATCCATTGCTAACTTTCTGGTAGATGCTTAAAAAGATAATCCCGTATTACTCTTGGTGTTACTAAATGTTTCCTGTCGTAGTTAAAGGGTTAAGGTAGATAGAAGATGACTGGATGCTTAGCGGATTAGAAGCAAGACACACTTTGGAACACTTGAAACACTTAATTATGCTTAGAAAATATCTTTATATCTTATTTTGAATTAATATTACTGAACATTTGTAAACAACCCTTATGAAGTGTTGTAGTCTATAAAACGTACATATGTGGCAGTTAGAAAAAAGTTATCTGTTATGAGTGGCCATAACGGTAAGCTTACCACCCGCTAGTCACGTCCGGTATCGCCACCCAATAGTTGATAACGTGCACGTCCTTCCCTCTGACCCGCTGGACATCCCGCCACCCTCCCTCCACCCTTCCAGTGACAGTGAATGGTGTGCAGTGTGTCCGTAGCATTAGTCACTATGTATCACTACGTATATTAAGTGTGAATTGCTGTCTATGCCGAAACTTTATTTACGCAAAAGCCTTATAGAAAATGAGATCTGGTTGGTTCATCATGGCCACCACCACCACCACCACCACCACCATGACAGCTGGAGACGCATGATAAGTGGAAGGAAACGAGCCTGTGCCTATTGAAAGGGTTCAGCAACCCTTCAGCCTAGCAGTGCCCAGATACCCGGGGACCCAAACACTCCAGAGAGAGAGAGAGAGAGAGAACGTGATGTAGATACCCACGCCACCACACCGCCACGTCGCCGCCTCGCCAGACCCTCGCCACAGACGCACCACCACCACCACCTCCTCCACCTCTTGAGAGTCTCCACCACCACGATGACCCACAACTGAGCTCTGTTCGTCCCCGGGCGTCGCCATCACTCCGACAAAACACACTCCGGGGAGCGCCACTACCACGCCCACGCTTCCCGCACTCCACCACCCCTTCTCCCCCGCCACAACAGGACGTATGGGTATGGAGAGGCAGTGAACAGGATGCGCGGGGTTCCTTAGAGGGATGTTGGGTTCCGTATTCAGAAACACTTTGCTCTCTCTCTCTCTCTCTCTCACCACGAATATTTTCAAATACCAAAGAGATGACTAGCGTGGTTTTCAAGTGTTTATCCTGTTAATAATGCAGAAATCTTGGTAATCTCCCTCTAGAACCGTAAATACACCATACAAAATTCATGCAAATTTAATTAAAGCTTTTTGAAATAGTGGATATGAAGCACAGAAGTTTTTGAGAATACGGGTCTTAGTTTCATGATGTTTTTGGGTCTCATTATTACTGTTTGCAAGGGTCTCGTTGGTGACTAATTGAGTTGTGAATCATTTTAATAGTGTGCAATTCCTGAGTTCTCTGCAATCATGGAAACACTCTTGAAAGTCGCTGTAATGTCAACAAGTGGAGTTTATTTATTGAATCACTTGGTGGACTCTCGAACCCTTTGCCTGTTTCCTTACTTGTTTCAGAAGAGGAGTAAGACTTTCGGTTAACTCTTTTGATCTTCATGACTGGCAAATTACTGGGATTTTTTTGTTTTCATTATTTTTGTTGCTCTTGGCCAGCTTCCCCTGCTTATAAAAAAAAAAGACATTTCAGAAACAAAACTAGCCGAACCTTTTGAGACCACGTGTCATTATATTGAAAAGATACCGGTGGGGGGGACACGAAGACAGGTGTCGCAGCAGGTGTGACGCGGTGGTGGCGCCAGCAGGGACACCAACACACACACCCAGACTACACGTCCCGCCAGCCGCTTCTGACGCTGACCAGCAAAGTGGAGGAAAAAAAGATTAAGTCAACAAACTCTATGGCAGCGACCTTCACTTGTTTATCAGCAGAAGGAGTGTGCGAGGGGAGGAAGGAGGGCAGGCGGGAGGGAGTTTAACCAGGATATCCCAAGGTTACCCAAGGACTCGTAGCAACCTCACGTGTCACACTCTGGACGGGACCATCGCCTTCTGGGTTACTTTAAAGATGGTCGACGTGAGGGTCTGTTCTCCTCCTCCTCCTCCTCCTCCTCCTCCTCCTCCTCCTCCTCCTCCTCCTCTTCCTCCTCCTAAGACGCATAGTGGTGATACAGTCGAATATCTTGCTCTAAATTCATCTTGTAATGTTTTCGTGTCTTCGTTTTCTATGAGAAGCGAATGTTGTTGTTGTTGTTGTTGTTGTTATTGTTGTTGTTCTTGTTGTTTTCGTGCCTTCGTTTTCTATAAGGAGTGGATGATATTGTTGTTATTATTATTACTTGTTGTTGTTGTTGTTGTTGTTATCACCACTGTTATTATCGTCATTTTTATGGTGGTGGTGGTGGTAGGCGGCGGCGATGGGAGCAACAGAGGCATGGCATTGTCAGTTGTTTTGGCTCTATTGGTGATTCCCTTGAGAAAGAGAGAGAGAATTCTTCCTCCTTCCGTCTCTCTCTCTCTCTCTCTCTCTCTCTCTCTCTCTCTCTCTCTCTCTCTCTCTCTCTCTCTCTCTCTCTCTCTCTCTCTCTCTCTCTTCCTAAAGCGTAGAGTTGAAAGGTTCATTGATAAAGGGACAAGGAAGAGGAAGACGAAGAACCAATGGGGAATGAAGGAGAGGGGTGAAGAAAATGAAGAACTGAAGGAGGAGGAGGAGGAAGAGGAAGAGGAGGAGGAGGAGGAGGAGGAGGAAGAAGAATCTGGTTTTTAGTAGTAACAGAGACCTATTCTGAAAGTGTGTGCTCATCCAGGTGAACTCATCAACTCCATGGCTTACCTGCGGGTCAAATTCACCTCCTCCCATCTCTCTCTCTCTCTCTCTCTCTCTCTCTCTCTCTCTCTCTCTCTCTCTCTCTCTCTCTCTCTCTCGTTGTATCAGTGTTTTCATGATTTCAATTTGATTTTAACCAAGTTTTCCTCCTCCTCCTCCTCCTCCTCCTCCTCCTCCTCCTCCTCGATGAAGATAACCATCACACTCGTTTCTCATTTCATTTCATCGTCGTCCTTGTTTTTACCGAGACGTACAAACACAACTAATTTACGTATGCAAATAATCCGCTTCAGATGCTGCACCGTCATCATCACCATAAACTGCGAAGGATACGTCCCCTGGGGCACACACGCACACACACACACACACACACACACACACACACACACACACACACACACACACACACACACACACACACAGATGAAGTACTTGTTTGTGGCCTGTTCGTGTGGTTTATCTTGTCCCTTCGGCGCTGTGGTTCTCAAACTTTTTCACTCCACTTTCATTAATTTTCAGCATTCGTGTGCATGGCTTCCCTTCATTTTTCCTCCCTCATCCCCTCAAATAAAGGCAATAAAATGAGGTAGAGAGGTGATGAAGAGAATACCTTTTGCTTTTACTACAGTCCACAGTTCACAGTCTAGCGTGTGTGTCTCCTGGCCAGGTCTTGTCCCTTCATCGTCTGCTGCCTTGCTCTCCCTTCACCAGCCACCCCACCCCTCCCAGTCAGTCAGTCGCCCAGCCAGCGCATCCAGCCTCGCTTCTCCTCTTATCCTCCCTATGTTCGTCTTTTCTTGCTTTTCTCTCTTTTATTCTGGCTGGGGTTTTTTTCTTCTTTTATTGCTTCCCTCGTTTTATTCTACATGTTTTTTTTTTCTATTTGGTTATTTTTTTTTTCTCTCTCTCTAGTGAGCGTTTTGTGAATTAGAATATTTGGTAATGAGTGTTTCGTTTTCTTATCTTTTTTCGTGTATTGCTTCGGCTTTAGATAATCGTGAGTGCTTCTGGTACTTTCATATATATTTTTTGTGATGTTATGGGTAATTGTGTATTTTTCGGTGTTGTTTTGTAAGGAAGGTAAGTTTTCTATGCATTTTTAACTGATTTATTTTTTTTGCATGTATTATATTTTTGGTTATAACTTTTTCTTCATTATAAATGCAGTTTTCATGGCAATTTCTTTTTTTATTAAGACAAGATTGTTATTTTTATATGAAAGGAAATCTCTCTCTCTCTCTCTCTCTCTCTCTCTCTCTCTCTCTCTCTCTCTCTCTCTCTCTCTCTCTCTCTCTCTCTCTCTCTCTCTCTCTCTCCACATACTTTTGCCCTACATAAGTAATATCGCCATGACTGTCGGTAAGGGTGTCACGCCGAGGCCTTCCCCCACGACCATCGCCCTTGTGCTCACCGCGTCACGGCTTGAGGGATGGAACACAGAGAACATATAAAAATTAATTGACATATTTCTGCATTTATTTACGAAAGGTCACTGGGATGAAGATTGATACCTGACATTTAAGTTATATAAGCGGGTGTGTCTATCATTTTATTGAAGGGTCTATGGATGAAGGTCGGAAAAAGCAGTATTAGTTTGGGTGGGTCTACAGTACTGGACGTGAAATTAACTAACCCCTTCAGTACTGTGATGCATTTTCGTATTGATTCTGATTATTATCTGTTGGGTTTACACAGCTTCAGAAATTCTAATGGAGGGATTAAAATAGTACAGACTCTTGCCATTGATATTTTTGACCTCCATAGACTCTTACTAGTGTCAATAAAATCGTGTAATCACATTCAAAACTCGTGGTGAAAATGTGTTCCAATACTGAAGGGGTTAATTACTCAACTGTCTTTCAATTTTTTTTCGCTTTAGATTTTTTTGATTGATTGATTAGTTTAAGATTCAGATATGATTTTTGTTGTTGTTGTTATTTTCGTCATGTAATAAAAATAAAACCTTTCGAAGCATTTATGTAAAGAAATAAGATGATAGTGTGAGAAAAAAAAAAGGAAATGGCGTAGTTTTCCTATAATGTTTAAAATAAGTAGTGTTAGTAAGCCTTTTTCTTTCTCCATTACTGTGACTGAATGGAGCGGGGAGTGAGGCGACGTGCCCCCCGGCGTATACCCCCTCATGATTGATTGACTGACTGTGACTGAAGAAATTATAAGTTGACTGAAGAAATTATAAGTTGACTGAAGAAATTATAAGTTGACTGAAGAAATTATAAGTCTTCGAAGCAATATTCTGTAACACTGTAAAGGGAAAAAAAATACGAGAACTGGCTTGATATTACTGTATTGCTAATGGTATCGTTGTCAGAACTGGCTTGATATTACTGTATTGCTGATGGTATCGTTGTCAGAACTGGCTTAATGTTACTGTATTGCTAATGGTATCGTTGTCAGAACTGGCTTAATATTACTGTATTGCTAATGGTATCGTTGTCAGAACTGGCTTAATGTTACTGTATTGCTAATGGTATCGTTGTCAGAACTGGCTTAATATTACTGTATTGCTAATGGTATCGTTGTCAGAACTGGCTTAATATTACTGTATTGCTAATGGTATCGTTGTCAGAACTGGCTTAATATTACTGTATTGCTAATGGTATCGTTGTCAGAACTGGCTTAATATTACTGTATTGCTAATGGTATCGTTGTCAGAACTGGCTTGATATTACTGTATTGCTGATAGGGTGGTTGTCAGCTGTTAAAGGAAGGAATAACACCGTAGTGAAAAGGCAGTTCAGGTATAAAGGAAGGTGGGAATGGGTGTTATCTAAGAATTATTCAGGTATGCTTGAGTTGTCGTAAAGCTGTCTTGTACGGAAACACGAGGAAGGATAACAATGTCTCCAGAAGGAATCCGTTTTCTTTCGTTACGTAGTTGATGAGTAAAGGTGTGTCCGAAATCCTCTCATTACGAAACCCACGATCCTAAACACCTCTCAAAATATATAATGGAAGAGACTGTGACGTCACTATGAATAACAAAGAAAAGGTTTGAAAAATTATTCTTCAACTTCATTCTGACTCGATTAGTAAACGTGGACACACACACACACACACACACACACACACACACACACACACACACACACACACACGGCTTTCTCTCTCTCTCTCTCTCTCTCTCTCTCTCTCTCTCTCTCTCTCTCTCTCTCTCTCTCTCTCTCTCGCTGCCGTGGTGAGAGAGAGAGAGAGAGAGAGAGAGAGAGAGGTGGCTTGGGATGACTGTTACCTAAGAGCGGAGTGAGTTAGGTAAGCTTGGCCACGCATCGTCTCTAATCCTGGAGTAATGAAGGAGTGAGTGTAGTGAGAGATCAAAGGATTCTCTCATTACTGTTGGGGAAAATGTTGCTAATTAGGATTCAGACGAGGGATTTTTCACAATAAGATGAGAAACAGGGGCCGTATTCACTGAGATTTCTTTAATATGTGTATCTTTTTCTTAGATGAATTTCTTGTCTTAAAATCCACCTTAATTAACCTCCACAAATTAAATTGGTATTATATTTTAGCCATTATCTCATTAGCAGCTTCAAATTTACTACTGATGAGGTAATGGCTAAAATACAACACCTATTTCTACCCAGTCTCCTACAAAAAACAATGGTAGAATTAAATGAAGAATTAACATAACAGTAAGAGGATACTAGAGGAATAATCTAAGTATTGTGTTATTGAAAGGAAATGATGATAAAGGTTTAGTTAGTGAAATATTGATCTCTTTGGTATCATTGGAAGGAAATGAAAGGGGTTAATGAAGGAATTATCACCGTAATGAGCGAATATCAGAGTAATGGTCTTTATACTGTTGTGAAAACGTTGGTGATTATGATTCAGGCAAGGGAAGCACTTGTGTAATTAGCATTGTGTAATAAGAAAAAAGATGAAATCAATGAGAGAATTACCTTTGTAGTGAAAGGTTATCAGAGAGATGGTCTTCATATTGTGTTATTGAAAGTAATGGTATTAATAAAGAAGGTTCAGGTTTCGTCTCTTGTTTAACTTGAAAAAATAAAGTGGAAATAAAGATGAAATTATCATAAGAATAAAGATATAATTGACTTTGTAGTGAGAGTTATTAATTTGGTTGGGACTGTATAATTCTTCAAATAACAAATAAATCCTCGTGGAAGCAAGTAATTAAACATAGAAGTACTGGAAACGCATTATCATATTTATTTTACTTATCATTCGTTGATTCTCTACAGCTTAGCAACTCATGTGGGGGTTAAAATACTGCATGTTCTGGCTATTAATCTGCCCTCCATAGACCCTTTCTAATGCCAATAAACTCGCTTAATCACATTCAAAACTCGTACCAAATATGTTCCAGTACTGAGGGGGTTAATGGACCAAGTGACTTTGCTGACAGTCCATGGAGGGAGGGAGGCAGGTTTCAGTGTGGTGAGGCTTGCTGCTCCTCAGGGAAGGGTCACGAGGGACACTGTTACTTAACGTTCGTGTTAGGTAAGGCTGTGTGATCCTCCAAGTCGGCACGTCCTCCTCTTCCTCCAAGCCAGGCAGCGCAAGAGGCAGCTTTGTTGTGAAGATGAGGGAATCTGCTTAGCTTTCCCTCACTCCTCAAGGAAAGGACACGAGAAATTTATGAGGAATTCGGTCAGTTTTAGTGCAGCCTTGGCGGGGAGAGGTCACGGAGGATGGTGGTTGCGTCATCCATTCATTATTGCTGCTTTAAATGGGTGCAAAAAAAAATGTCAGTGTTCGTCATAATGGTATACATCAAGTTAGAATTAGTACATTTAATAGTCAGGAAGAGGCGATTTTTTTAAACACCAAATATACCATGATAGACTTCAGAAATTCCTCAAGTGATGTGGATGTGAGTGTGGTTAAAACGAAGCCATATTCACGGAAGAGTAAAAAAAAGAAAATAAATAAATAGGTAAATAAATAAATAAAACTTGGGTTAGGTAACTATCTTGCTCCCTTAAACTGAGAGAATATGTCCTTTCGAAACGAGATAGGCAGGTGTGCACGGAGGAATGCGGTGTTGAGAAGGGGGGGAGGGGAGGTTGGGTGTTACTGGTGTTACTTAAGAATCAGGTTCGGTAACACCCTTTTTTCCGCACTTAATCCCCCGTCTAAGGATAAGGTCTTCTTCCAAGCAATTAAACGTGGCCGGTGTGTGTAGTAGTGTCGGATGAATTGGAGTCGCAAAGAGTGATGGTGGAATTAAAGTTTGAATACTTATTTTGTTTTCTTCGTCTACAAGTTGTGTAACTCAAGACACGTATTTTTCCTCCTTTATGTTTTAAGTGCAGAATATTGGCTTTTATTAGGGTAATCTAAGCTGTCAAGTAGAATTTAAGTTTGAATTGCTATTTTTGTTCATTTACTTTCATTTCTGTGTATTTATTTTTATTGTTTTTATGTTTTTTCTGTGATCATTGACTAAGAAAAGTGATATAATGCAGAATGAGTTTGTATGTATTTGTACATTTTAGTGATATACGCGCAGAATAGTATTGGAGCTTCATTAGATACATACATACTGTGAAGCTATCTTACTATGATTTTTTGTTATAAAGAAAAAAAAAAATCATATCGAGTGAGTATTAATGCATGTTCAGGTGAGACCGGCAGTGTAATAAGGCTGGAAGTACAATCACCTTCCTCTTTTCAGATCTTCAACATAGGCACCGTAACAGAAGACTAAAGGAACACTTGAAGGATATTTTTGCTACATACTATTTGAACTGTATATTCTACTCTATATTTTTGGGGGAGCATGTGTGCAAATCGAGGTCAAATGAGCCATTTCATACCTTCACACACCTGCAGCTCAGTCACGTCTATGATTTACGGACATTTAATGACGTTTTAATTGCGCGATCTTATTTTCGGGTAAGCAATCCCGGCACAGTTTCGAGCGGGAGTGTTTACGTAATGTTTGGCTGAAAAAAAAGGGGGAGAAAAAAATAGATAGATAAAGAGAGAGAGAGAGAGGGAGAGGGACGCTGGAGACCTGATAATTAGCATGGATATGAGACTCCCAGTGTTGTGTTTTGTGCGAATCTTTACAGCAATCGTCTAATTTTCTTCTCTAAACACCGATTTATACAACGAGGCAGTGAGGGGAGAAGGAAGGAACGGGGAGCTTATTGGCTGCGGGAAGAGACGATGTAGGGGGGGGGGAAGGGGAGATGGTGATGGGGGTGGTGATGGGTGGTGATGGGTCCAGGGTGTTGGAAGAAAAAGGGCGCACGGACTGACTCTTATGTACTCGCTTCGCTTTCATAACATCTTTAGTCGCCTCCTCCAGACCAGTTTCCTTATACAATGCAAGAATCCGCTGCTCTTCGTCAGGTCCCGAGCGTCGTTGTTGTGTTGGTGGTGGTGGTTTTGATTTATGGCCTCGTCTTGGCGCTGAAGGCTGTGTTGGGGAATTACATTATGCTATACTCGTTTTTTTTTTTTCTTTTTTAAGGTCATGTTTTATTTCTTCTTTTTGTTTTAGTTTAATTGGATTCGAGAAATTAATGGTGTTATTTTTTTTTTGTTACTTTTCATTTCCTGTTTTTTTCTTTATTATTCATATTATTGTTGATGTTAAGTAAAAGTACGTGATAGTTTTTATTTAAGCTTTCACTGCGGCTGTCATCAGGAAAAATGAAGTGGCAGCATAGAGACGGTGCCTTCAACATGGAAGGATCAGATAACACTTCTTAAAATCATGTATTTCTAAGGCAAACCATACTATACAAACAAAGAAAATGCATAAATAACTATTATTTAAGATTTTACTGCGGCGGTCTCTTGGAAAATTAAAATGGCAGCATAGAGACAGTGCCTTCAAGATAGGAGGATAATATTACCTTCATGATAATCACGTATTTCTGAAGCAAGCAAGGCAATACGAACAAACAAAACACATGAACAACTATTTATTACTTAACATTTACAACAAAGGCAAAAGAAAAAAGAAGGGGAGAAGAATGAAAACAAAGAACGCGCTAAGTAATACCCAACCTTTTATAAGACTTGTAATACAAACAAAATTAAAACGATGTATAAACACAAAACACCTCTGTGCCTTATTGCGCTTCTCTACACCGTCAACCTTTCAAACTAATGGTACCCTCGCCCTCACAGTGCACGCCTCGCCACAGCAGCTGGCCGCCCCTCACTGGTTTACCTAAAGGACTCATTGGCAAGGTAACAGTACCAGACAGGTGGATACGCAGGTAATTGGCTGGGTGTTACCTGTCTCCCCCGTGTACCTGAGACCGCCTCGGGTAACGTTTTCATAATTTACCTAACAATAGGAAGAAGAAAACTTGCATAAATGGACGTGGTCAGGTGTGCTACCTTACCCAAGATTAGGAGAGGAAAATTATAAAAAAATGTGGTTAGTACTATGATGATTGAGTTAGAGTTGAATATAGTTTAATACGTAGAAAATAGTACTTGATACGATTATAATACTGTCAGAATCTGGAAAAAAGTAATTATTATTAAGAAAAATGTAGTATCATTGATAACAGCGAGTTAACACTATAATCAAGTCAAATAAAAAATAGAAAAAATAAATTTCATGATGGAAGGCCAAAACTCGAGCCTGTGTATATTTATTCTGAGATCAGAGTAGAAGAGAGAGAGAACAGTTAGATCCCATACGACTCAAACATTCACGCATACATCTTTAATTAGGTTAGGTTTGGTTACCACATAAAAAACAAAACAAAAAAACGAAAACAGCAAAACACCGTAACATCTTAAGCATCTTTCATATTAAGTTAAAATATAAGAAAATAAATAAATAAATAGTCAACCTTTAAAGAAAAAAAAGAAAAACACCCTACTATCATCATTACATCAACGAAGAGTATATAAAGAAGTCAATCCCATAAATAAGGAATCAAACACCCTTTTCTCCCCCCTCTCCAATCCTGGCCGGGAATACAATAGGTGGTGGTGGTTGATCGTAATCTCTATGTGCGTGTCGGGGCGCCTCACTGATGGTTCCGTGAGAAGTGGCGCAGCGTCCCCAACCCCTCGTGCTGGAGCCTCTTGTGTTTATCTTGTCAGTTTTTGTTTGGGTGCGATACTGCCGTGACCTTGACCAGCGGCGGCGGTGGTGGTGGTGGTGGCGG
>JAHFWG010000108.1:279519-312019 GCA_020233015.1 Callinectes sapidus | reverse complement strand
GTAACATCAAAAGTGCAAGAAAAAAATACGACAAAATTTAAAAAGTAAACCAAAAATTTACAACAGCAAGAAAACAAATATGAACTACAATCTAGTAAGAGACATAGATGTTGTAAGCATTAAGGTATACGGTAACATTGCATACAGGATATAACATAAGTTTCTGCAGATATCATTAAAAGTGAAATTTATCTTTAGTTGAAAGTATCTTATGCATATTCTCAACAGATGCAACATCCAGGCTGGAAGAATATCCATGGCAGATAAATACTTAGCATACCTGTACCTTCACCTCTAGAAATATCAGCAGAAAATTATGTTACATCCTGTAAAGTGTATATAGTCACCTGACATGAATGAGCAGTTCTGGTATAAACATCCAGCAATGCATTAAGCTAACAGGAAATATGACTTATGTCAGGTCTTGAGATAAAATAGCTCCTTTCCACATGACAATGAATGATGAAGAGACATAACACCATGGAAGCAACATACAGTGCACACACCTAGCATAGAAATCAGGCAGTGGCCCATAGGGAAAAGAGACATTCAGGGCTGCTATGTCTGCACGCCACCTCAAGTCATTCCACGGGTTCCAAGCCACAGGGGGAAGGCCTTTGGGCAGCCACCGGTTAGGAGCCAAGGGCACGGATGATATTGGATATAGATCTAGAAAATAAGGAAGCATTATGTTTCTAGGTCTAAGTTTTTACATATTGATATACCTAACTAAAAGTTTCCTGGATTTCAGGGAACTACAAATCTAATATACACATCTCATGAATTAAATTTAAACTTTACTGAGTAGGTAATATAATCTAGATGGAAGTTATGTCATTGTAGAGATGGAAAACAGAGCAGTCCTCTTATTCCATCCTTTCTAGGAGACATGTACAACATGCAAAGAATAAGGTGACAGTATCCTCTCAGCAGTGTACAATCAGTCATGACCTCTTTACTATACAGTACACATACATGCACACAAGCCAAACAAATGCAAACACACCTAAAAACTGCTTTGGAAACTTGAGAGGAATGTGTGGTTTGTGATAGCCAACAGCAAGGAAAAAGGGTTGTGTTTCCACCTCCTCAGCCCACTTCTTAAGCCACGACACCGAGTAGCGAGTGGTTTCAATATCCGGCAGTGATCCACCTGGTTGTTCCTCCACCTTCAGGATGATTTAGACAAGAATACATTTAAAGCAACCCTATCTTCCTATTGCTGAAAAAAACAAAGATAAATGCAGAGAGAGAGAGAGAGAGAGAAAATAATAGAATGACAACAAATAATCACATACACCAATACTGAACGTTATACCTGCACTGGGCAGTATATGCTGGTGTGCAGGGCTCCATCAGGGCCCAAGCAGACTGGATCCTGCTTGTGTGCCTGGGTTGGGGGATGGTAAGGTGTCTCAGACCAGCTGTAGGGTTGGTCGTCACTGTGGTTGCTCACAATCCCTGCAAGTGTATTCTCATCACTAAATGTTGTGTTATATTGGTACTCTACACTGGTGCTATCTTTCAGTTTCATTATTTATCTCTTTCTCTTACTTCACATAAAAGGTTTTAAGTAAGTTTTAATCAACCATGACCTTAAGAAATCCCTTTATCATTTGGTCTTGAAAGAATGGCAGTTTGTGAATTATTTAAGTTACACTTCAGGTCTGTTTTTTCTTTGATGTGCAGGAAAATCTACGTACCAGGATGAAAAATCTTGCCGGCTGAAGCAGTGTGATAGCCATTCTCCTTGAAGTATTGTGGTAATGAAGTGAAGTTTCCAGCATGTCTCCGCCAGTAGGAGTGAACGTCATACAGCCGAGTAGTGTCTGGCCGGCGTGAGGTGAGGAAAGAGGTGCGGCTTGGACCACAGAGAGCTTGCTGAGAATAAGGTAAAACTGTGCAACTATTGTGTACAGCAAAAATCCCAGTTATCAATGCTTAGTACAGTAACAATAATGTTATAATATGCTTCAGAGTTATCTTCTTGCAAGGTAGTCCACTGCTGCCCTATAACACACTACATGTATCAAATGATAATATGTATCCATGATTATAAAATCCATGTATTTCCTTAGTAATTTGGGTATTCTGTAGCAATGTAAATGATTAACTATTTACAAACATACTCATTTATTACAATACAAATAATAGCAGCAGCAGAAGTCTTTTTCCTCCTGCATAGCCCTGCAACTGACCTGGGCATATGCTCTGGTGAAGACTGTGGCATCATGGGCGAGAGCATCTATGTTTGGAGTGATGGCCAGCGAGTCACCATAGCACCCAAGGGCAGGTCGTAAGTCATCCACTACAATCAACAAGACATTCGGTTGGTCTGAGCCACAAACCCCTGTAGCCACTGGAAAAAAATATATATTTATGAGCAGGGCATCTTCTTACGTTTATAACTGACTTCCTACAATTTTGCAGACTCCCCCCCAAAAAAACAATAAGAAATAAAGCTGTATGACCAATCTTAATATTTACGTCTTTTCAAAGATCTGGTATATCTAGTGATTCTCAGATTAATGTTTATTATTAGTCCTTGTCCATAACACATAACACGACCATGTTTTGGTAGTACACTCACTGTACTTCACATCTATGAAGTTTCTTGTGCATTCACCTATTACTGACTCATATTGATGTTTTTGAAAATCAACACTTCATGCCAAAAATAGTTTCATTAAGTTTAAGTTATTTGAATTAGGTTAGTTTTAGGATTATATTTGCTTAGATTAAGTTTGCTGTGGTTTAGTTAGGTAGTTGCCTACAATGTCTAAGACCAACTGCCATATTCAGCAAACGAACGACCTCTTGTAAACATTTACCTGATTTTGAAAGCAACACGACAAAATCTCCTGAACATTCATAATATAAAGGATGTCACGTACTATAATGCCATATATTCTTTACTCCGTTCATTTTGGTTTGACAGAATGAGTGTAAACAACACAATGAAAGCTATCTGGGTTATAGTGTTCCCTGCTGGTCATGTGATGGATGACTCCCTTCACAGACTTCTGCATCAAGCTGCAATGCACAATTCAGCAAAACTCAATCAATCAAAACACAACACCACAACACACAAACGAAAGAAAAAAAAGACCACACACACACACAAAAAAAAAGGTCATTCCGTCTCACCCAGAGCAAACAACAAGAATAGTCGGTTTTCCATCAGGTCGTCATAACGTGGTGTGCTTCAGATGACGACTATTTACTATTGCACATTGGTACACTGACTGATTGACAACATCATTTCATTAAGCCATTACGTCACGTGTAGTGAGAATCTTCTGGTAAGCCCTAAGCTCTGAGTTCAGCGGCCCGCTATCAGCCCAGGCAGCAGCAGTCATCATCAACACTACAGGTGGGCGTAGGATTGAAATTTGAAAGCATTGCATCGGCTCACATTTGTGTGTATATTTCGTATTCTTTTTGTTTGTATTCTATTTTTTATGTATCTTGTTTACTCCTTTTTTTCCTAAACCTTGATAATATACGATCTTTTCAATTTCTTCCACAGATAATATTCTGTACCAATATATTTGCAATGATATTCTCTGGTATAGTTTTCTAGGTTTTGCAAAAATTGTTTGGTTTTGCCTATGTCACTACATCCTCCACAGTCTAATGAAAAATGTTCATTGTTAACGTGTTTCTGCTTCACAATAGCAACATGGACACTGTTCACTCCTTCCCTGAAATATGTTTCTCCACTTCAGTGTTATTGTGTCTGTTCTTTCTCTCATAATTAACTTGGAGTCTACCTAAGGTGTTGCCTATCTAATCTCCTTCCTTCAATTCCCTCTTGTGTAAGTTGTAAAGGTGGAGTATTGTTTTTGTCTGCATTTCATAAATCCCCTCAGTTGTATCCCTTTCTTTCTTTTTTTCTGTTATATCGGCTTTGGACAATTCATTGATCTGTGTTAGATTGGTGTCTATGTTTTTCATATATGCTTTAAGGGTCTTTACCACTTGCCAACACCATTTTCAAATAACTCATTCCCCCCCCCCCCCCCCGCCCCCAAGAAGAAGAAGAAAAAAAAAAAAAATCAGCTGTGGTGTTTATTTACTTCAAGGCAATACGAGCCTAATCTGCCGTGTCTACACGTGCTAAGTATTTTATTCATTTGGTTTACCATATTTTTTGAGTTGCCTACGGTACATTACTTGATATAGTAACAAAATATAAAGTTTTACGAATAACACCAGCAACATCCGTGTGAACAGTGAGTAGTAAGGATCAATGATGATATCCTTGGTGAATAGCTACAGAAAGAGAATAATTAAGACCCACCACAAAGTAACAGGGAACACACGTCCAAGGTGATTTGGGTATTGTATACTTGTTAGACTGATTCTGCTTGTAGTTCCAAATGACGTGTGACCAGAGGATTCAGTGATTTTTGCTGATTATCATTTTTTTTTTTCATAATATATCTATGTGTGGAAAGTCTTCAATGGTAAACGATAACTCAGGAGAATCCCAACTATGTACATGTTCCTGCAGAAGATAATGAATTCGATAAACTGCTTCCCTCGTTTATGGCCTTTTTATTACCAGTTTACTGATATTTTTCACTTTTTCACCAGTGGGAAAAATCTTTAGGGTTGAACCTCCATTCTAAACATTAAAAAATGCAATGCAAGGTGACAGTGTTACTACAGAACATGCCAGTGATGTTTTTGACATTGAGACGGCTTTTGTAAGGCCATAGTAATTAGATTAATATTGTGATGCTATTTCACATTTCATTTGGGTAGGTTAGATTTGTCAAGATTTAGCTTAATTTATCCTTAGATTTTTCTTGATTGCATTTTTTTCCCCCAAAGTCTCATATTCTGCTCTCAGAGTTTCCTACCAATTGCCACTTATCAGCCCCAATCCCCCACAGCCCTCTAAGCTTAACAGGGATGGTGGGGGAGTCCAGCTCTGTAGTTTTACTTATTCTACCAACAAGAGAGAGATAGAGATTAGGAATGTGTTGAGAAGATATGTGAGACACACTAGTGAACCCACCCATGTTGTGATGGTAGAGGATAGTGAGAGGAAGAGTCACTGCCTGTATGGTGACATCCACACAATTGTTCATCAACACATGGCGGTAGTTTCAGGAGTCACCACACTGCACATTGAGCAAAGATGAGTGTCTCGGATGACGACTTGAATTCCCTGGTAAAGTTTCTGTCATCTGAGGCCCGTTCGGATGTCAAGAATCTTGCCTGCAGTTCTGTAGCACGTAAGTTAACCTCATGTACTGTAGCTTGGATTAATACTGGATAGATTTTTATTCACTTCAAAGTATGTTGGGACATGGTATGTTATAGTACTGCTACTGATATCATTATTACCACTCTTAATTTTTTATTTTACCTATTTTTTTATTTTGTTGATTTATTTTTTCTATTTTTTGCCCTGGACCATTACCTTTGTCCCCCCTAAAAAAAATTTGTCTTCCTCAGAATTGACTGGCACATCTGAAGGCTTGCAGCTCCTTTCCTCTCGCCCTGATATCCTGAAAGCAGTGCTTCGCCTTGTCCGTGATAGTGACACTTCTGCCGTATCTGATGCCATGACTACTCTTGTTAATTTATCAGCAGAAGAAGCAGGAGGCAAAGCACTACTTGACCTAACAGAGCCTTGTGTAGTGGATGAGATGGTAAAGGTGAGTCTACCTGGTGATATCAGTGATGCAAAACACAGCTGGATTCTGGAACTCCCTACCTGCTTCTGTATTTCCATCTTCCTATGACCTGAACTCATCTGAAAGGAAGGTTTCAAGACAGTTATCCCTTTCTTTTGGCTAACTCTTTGGACCTGCTCAGGGACTGGTATCTAAGTATCTATTCATATTCCTTGCCCTTGGTCAGATTATTCCTATTATATGCACATATATATATATATATATATATATATATATATATATATATATATATATATATATATATATATATATATATATATATATATATATATATATATCAGCTGGCCCATATAATATGTAATCTGTGGTGCACAACATACATGCATAAAGTATAGTGTATATACTTTTCTAATGTTCTATGAAAATATCTACAGCAGTTATTTTATAAATGGTGTATTGTTCTGTTATCATTTATTTGTTATTATTTATCCTTTATTGCATCCATTTATTGATTTATTTTAATTTACATATATATTTATTTTTTCAATGTTTGGAGACTGGCATCTAAGTGAGCCTTTAAGTTTAATTGGTTTTCTGCTCTTATGTACTTGAAAGGAAAAAAATAACAGGATTTACCTCCTATCACATTAATTCTCTCTTCCTGCAGTGTATTAAGAACAAGGATTGCCAACATGCTGACTTGGCCTGTGGAGTGTTGGCGAACCTCTCTAAGCCACGTGAATTGTGCCAGAGAGTCCTTGATCAAATTAATCATGGTAGTAACAGACTGGAGGAACTGACACAGATATTCTGCCAGATGGATTACAACAGGAAGGGTGCCAAGCTCCACAAGCTGGCATCCATGATAACCAACATTTCTCAGCTGGAAAATGGCAGAAAGTGAGAGAGAGAGAGAGAGAGAGAGAGAGAGAGAGAGAGAGAGATTGTACTTGATTGATTATATTATAGATAACATTAGAAATATCATGAAGTAAAAAGTGGAATTAAAACAAAATTAGGAAAATGTTACTATATTTTGTGAAGAATGAGTCTTTTATTGTTTTTTGTGTCGTGGCTGCTTTCTTTCATTTTAATATGCCACACTCTTAATAAGAAGTATCAGCCTATCGAGCCTGTCTCCTCCTAGGCTGATCATGGACAAGAATGGGTTTGTGCTGAATCGACTGCTTCCCTTCGTTACTTGTGAGGAGTCCATGGATCGCCGATATGCAGCTGTTGCCACTCTCCATAACTGCTGTTTTGATAAAGGTTAGGTGTTTTCTTTTTCCTGCTGCTTGCTATTCATAGTACCTTAACTAAATATTGTCATTCTTCTTACAAGAATGAATAGCATGAAATAGATAGATATTGAAGAAAATATAGAAAATTTTCAAGAGTGGTTTTTCTCTCTGGTAAACTCTGGAACTCTCTACCTGCTTCTGTATTTCCATCTTTCTATGACCTGAACTCATTGAAGAGGGAGGTTTCAAGACATTTATTGCATTCTTTTGGCTAACACTCTTAGACCTAGCTGGGGACTGGCATCTAAGTGGGCCTTCTTGTTTAATGGCTTTAATTGCCCTTGGCCAGTTTTCCTTTCTTACATAAAAAAGTAATTCTTTGAAGTGGATGATGATGGTGATTGCATCTCTTTAGTCTTTTTAATCACCTTAGATGTATTTCTGTAAGCAATGCCAACACCCAATAACAATTTTAATTCTTTTGGCAGCCAGCCATGAATGGTTGCTTGGGGAGGAAGTGGAGGTGGCTGGACGCCTCTTGCTGCCTCTTGCTGGTCCTGACACCTTCACCTTAGAAGAAAATGACAAGTTGCCTCTTGACCTCCAGTATCTACCCAACGACAAAACTAGAGAGCCACAGCCAAATATTCGCCGGCTACTACTGGAGGCTCTAATGCAGGTGAGTGGCACATTATAGGCCAACTATTGAAGTAATGATGTGACAATATAACGATTGTTAGATTAAAGATATACACAGACAGATGTAGTAAAAAGTTTTGTTGGAGTTGTGTGACAGCAGGAAGGGGGCAGATGACAAACATGGGAGGAGGAGGAGGAGGAGGTTGGGAAAGGGTTATGCTCCATATAGGTGGAATGATGGTGACTGATAAGGACAATAAGGATGACTACAAAAAGGAAATTGGCCTATTAGTCAAAAGATTCTTCAATGATTGTATAAGTTTCTTAGACTTTAAAAGACTTTTCTCCATTATATATATCTACATTGGGTATTAAGTTATGAACACAATTGAGAAAAATAATCTTTCTATAGTACTGGTAACCAAATGACCCTTTCCTCCAGCTGTGTGTCACACGCCATGGAAGAGAAAGCCTAAGGGAGCAGAACACCTACCTGATTCTGAGGGAACATCACAAGTGGGAAAAGGATCACCACTGTATAATGCTCAATGAAGATGTAGTGAATCTCCTCGTTAGGTGAGTCCTGTCTGAAATAGCTTCGATGTAAAGTCTGTTCCAATTTGAGTCAGCCATATCATGGATGGATTCCATATTTGGTGAGGCATTGTGACAAATCAAAGGAAGGGAAACAATTTGAGTGTGTGGTTAAGTAACAGTTATTGATTTTCCTCCTGCACAGGACAGAGGATGAGATAGGTGCAGATGACCTCTCTTCCGTTGAGGTGGCTGATGACCTGGCAAGGAAGTTCACTGCTCATGATGAACAGTACTTGGCTGGGGGAAACACATAAGTGAGAAAGAGTCTACATGAAAAAAGAAAATAATAAAAAATGAATAATAATAATAACGATGATCATAAATCTTTCTCTTATCACCCCCTTGAGTGAAGGGCCAACATACACACACACACACACACACACAGATAGATTGATAGATAGATATTTATTGACCACAGTTACAGTTACAGTTGCAGTTGAGTGAAATTACATAAAGTTAACCCTATACCGGGCACTTATAGAAATACTTGGGTAATCAATTTTTTCGTCTGAAATATGAAACTATATCTAATTCTAAGGTAATTTTGCTCATAGAAGTTTTTGGAAATTTTTCTTATTTATATTGTAAATGAACATTTATGAAGTGAACAAATATAGTCACTTGCCTGTCTAGGGGTACTAAACTCCATAATGGGGCAATATTAAAAATGTAAACAGAATGGTAAAAAAAACACAGGATGAAAGTAGCCTCATTCTATTTCATAAAAAAAGTCATACAAAAATAGAATTTTTACAAGGAATTTTCAAGACCATCTAAAATATACCCCATCACACCTCTCTTGTTCTTTCCATAACACAGATAACTCACTAAACATCACTTGGACCTTCTCCTTCTGGTCTACCTTATGCTGCTACAACCTCATGATATTTCTTGAAGCAGTTTCTGGATGCATTGAGGCAGAGGCTCACCTTGCAGACCTGGCAGACAATGCTGGAGCGGATGACATGCCCCTTCTTGCTGCAGTGCTTGCAGCTCTGCCAGTCCTGGATGACTGGGACATGAACCAGGGACATGTCAAACCACATGGTGGGGAGATGGTACATGGCTGCGGTGCCCTCTGATGTTTGGTGGTTGATCAGGCATTCTGCTGTTGCCTTCATCAGATGATGATGATCCTACCAAGCCTGCTGAAGTTCATTGATGGTGGTGAATCTTTGGCTTCCTGCTGCTAGCATATTGGAACAGTTCAAGACGAAAGTTCTTCAGGCTCATTGTCTTTGTCTGACTGAGAGACTCACAATCACGCCTGTGGCACAACCAGGCGTTACACATAGAGAGGTCGAGACTAGGCAAAAAAGTCACATGTACCATTTTTCAACTTCATCAGGGGTGTGGTACAGTTGGATGAGCAAGTCACTCTTGTCTATTCCCCCCATGTTTGCATTGTCATTATTGGAGGTGGATGTCATGGTGCTCGCAAGTACTGATACAATTTGGCTTGTGACCCCTAGTGTTTCTTGCACTGGACTGAGAGGGACTCTATGTGCCGGTAATGTTTGCTCTCTTTGATACAGAATCATATCATGTAAAAAGCCATTCTCAGTTGCACGAGAGAACAGTTTAAATCTCCACTTCAGGCTTATTTTTGATGTACTGCCTCAGATTCCCTGCAGTCTTTCCTTTATAGCCTACCATGACCTCATTGATGGACTGCTTGGGAGTCTGAGGCTCTTGCAGGAAGGCTTTGGTGATGGTGGTGAAGAGTGGGCACATTTTATAAAACACTGCTGTGCACGTTGGAGTTATCATTGAAGTGCACAGTCCGCCAAAGGTCTGAATCGCTTAGATGACATCAGTTCAGCCACTTGTGGGACTCTTGTAGACAGGGCCCCAGTAGTCATCCAAGGATGACAGACTGCATATATACTCCATGTAGAGTAGGATAGCTATAATTGTCAGCATTTCATTCTCATCTGTCTTGAAAGTAGTAGCAATATCTCTTTGAGTAGCATACAGGTTTGTTTGGTATGTGATATGTTTGATCAAGTCCAGGGTGAAGAATCTGAGTGAAGTAATGGTAAGGACTCTCAACATATAGAGGAGGCTGGTGTTTGTAATTTGGCATGGGTGGATTGTTCATGTTCTGTATCATCCATTTTGTAGGCCTTGTTTGAAACCCATTCTTCTTGGCAGTATCTTTCCTTTTCTTGCTCAACAGTTGCTGCTGTTCTTCCTCCTCTTCCTCTTCTTCATCCTCGTCATCATCATCAGCATCTCCAAATACTGTGGTTGTACACTTCTTTTGGTGGGGGGCTCACTGCTGGGGTCTGGGATGTCAGGGGCATGTAGCCTGGGTCCTCTCCATCGTCCTCACTGAACATCTTGTCATCACTGCAGGTCACCTTCGCTCCTCAAAAAGGAAAAAAAAAAAAAAAAAAAAAAAAAAAAAAAAAGCTGCTCGTGGTGTCAAGGTCGGAGCATGACATCCGCCTGACCCTTACCGGGACACAACTGCTGAAGCCTGCAGTAACTGCAGTTTACAGCACCGGTGACCGAAGGGACGTGGCGGGCCTCGCCACTATCTACAAAGTGCAGGAGCAACGGGCACCTCACTTTCAGGAACTCCACTTGCCTCCTCGCCGCGCTAAGGTGTTCACCAAAATAATCTCCGCGGCGCCCTCGACCGCTGTCACATTCCACCTACCATCAAAGACAATATAAGCATAAGTACGTGCAGTGGTGGAATAAGTTTCTGGCCTCAGACAAATGCCCGGACGACCTTAGTGTGTGTGGAGGCCAGAAATTCAAAGTGATAGTGAACCAGTGGCTCAGTGAAGTGCGTGACAGTGACACAAGCGTACATAATAGAGGTTTGCCTCATAGTGAATAAGTTAAGTAAATTTACGTGGTAGTGACACGAGACATAAGTGAGGGCGTGAAAGTGACACTAGTGCCAATCTAAGTAAATAGTATAGGAGATAACATAAGTTTGTAGTCTAAGAATATACTTATAGTCATAGCTGGGTGGGCTTTCAGATACTAGGAGGTACCCAACATACCTCCTTTAACCCATTAAAGCCCATAATGTAGGAGAGAGAGAGAGAGAGAGAGAGAGAGAGAGAGAGAGAGAGAGAGAGAGAGAGAGAGTTTTTTTGGAGGAGCGAGGAGTTTCCTGCGTGAAAGACAACCACTTTCATATAAAAAAGGTGATGATAAAACAAAACTCTCATTCATAGTGCTTTGTGGCTCCTCTCATCCTCTTACCTACATAAGATTTAATTTTCCTCTGCGAGGGTTAGTCTATCGTTTTCAGAGGCATTTCACTTTTGTTTTTTCCTGTACAATAAATGATAACTTTCTTAAGGCAGAGCCTTGTAATCTTTGTTAAACCTCGATAAACACTTGTCTTTATTCGTTATTGCAAGAAAATAACTCTTATTCAGTGGCGGCGCCAAGAGGATGCGTTGGGGGGGCTGAACTCCCCCATTAATGAGCCAAACCCCCTTCCTTGTCCCCCCAAATATTAATGCCAACATACATTGAAGAATATGACGATTATACATGAAACCCTTTTACATTTTAATCCTGGCGTCCCTCTCAGTCCCCCAATGAAAATTTCCTGGAGTCGCCACTATTATTTTTCAAGTCCCGATGGTGAGACGGTGCGTGGTGAGCACTGGGCGGGCAGTGTTGACAAACATGGAGGAGGGTCCACAGGGCTCGGGTGGTGGACGGGCAGGCAGCTGTAGCAGTCTCTACCTCTCCATGGAAGATAACCAGTCTAGTCGAGGTTAGTGTATAGGTTCAGGCCGCGGTGAAGGTTTGCGTGTGTGAGTGAGTAGGGTGTCAGGCTGAGCTACACTATATACCTTATTAGTGACTGCCCACTGCCTTCCCTCTGGAGTTCACTGCAGCTTCTTGATAAATGCTGCAATTTTTCCGTGGCAGATGTTTTTCTAGCTAGGCACTCGCGGCTTTAGTATCAGGATGGTGTTTCTCAGGAGGTTAGAAAAGTTGCCTTGACGGGCAGGACACAAAAGCTTTCAGTCCAACAGCACCTTTCAGATCGTAGTGATTTGGTTAGTGGGGCTCCACAGGGGTTAGTGCTGGCTGGGCCTTTTTTGTTCTTGATTATGATCCGGGACAGAGACACTCTCAGGCTACCTCTGTTGTTGATGATTCAAGGGTAAAGAGGAAAATAACACGGAGGAAGGCCCTGTTACAAGAGGACTCATGGCTTACTAGATTGGGCTAATGAAAATACCATGTTAATGGATATAAAAAATATGAGCTGATGAAGCACAGCTTTCTACATGATATCAAACTAGACACCAGCTACCAGGCTCACCACCAGACCATTTCTCCAACACAATAATTATGTGTGTGAGTGCTGGTGGAACCTTCTCACAACACATAATTAGCATCACCAATACAGCTAAGCAATTGACCAGGTGAATTCTCAGGACCTGGCGGACCAGATAATGGACCTGCATGATAACACTGAGGAAAGCTGTGGTCATTCCCAGAATAGAGTATTGCTGCCATATCTGGCCACCATACAAATCAGGGAAAAATAGAAAGTTAGAAGCTCTAAAGAGGTCCTTTACCAGTAAACCCTGGGACTTCAGCACTTGGATTACTGAGAGCAACTACACCACATTAGCATGTACTCACTGGGATATGGTCAGCATGGCCCTTGACCAATATAGTGTCCCATGATGGTTCTCTCCGACAGCCCCATGTTTGCCACGACACCCTCACATTCCCCATGACAACCCCCTACCCTGGCCATACGGTGAGAGTTTTACAGAACATATGCACTGCTTTGTAATGTTGACATATTGTAAATAGAATGGGGAAATTTATTGCCTATATGCTATATTGTGCAATAGTAACTATAAAGTAAACATTACAGTGGGGACTCAATAGTCAAACTCTTTAATGATCAAATACAAAAATTTGATTTAATTTTAAAAACTCTAATACTCAAACATCCACACACATGGTTGTAAACAAAGGCTTCCTCTCCGCTGCTGCCGGTCCACCCCTGCTATCCACAAAGATTTATGGTGGTTGGTGAGTGAAGGGTGCCAGCTCACCTAAGAGTCACTACTGTGGTATCGTGAGGAAGGGCAGTCAGTCGTATGGCAGCATTACTCCAGGGCAGAGGAAGTCTTGTGACATTGTTCACAAACTTAACTGTGTGGAGAACAAAGCCTGGGTGATGTGAAAGGACAGGGTGGAGGAGAGATAAACAGGATGGAAGGAGATAAGAGCATGTGTGTCTTTGTGTGTAACATCCTTTGTAAAACTAACAATAATAATGATAATAGCAATAATAATAATGATAGTAATAATAGTGATAATAATAGTCATTTAACTATATAAAACCCACAAAACTCTAATACAGCCATTAGGTTCCATTGTAAATCTCTTCATGCTATTCAGTTTATGTCAACACTGCATGGCTTTTATAAACATAAATTACCTTGTGATTAATACGAGTCAGCGAGTTCGCGGGTTTGTCATGGCAAACGTGGAGCTATGGTGGGGAGACATTCTGGTAACTATGGAGTTGTAGTGGGGTGCCATCCCCCATGGTGGGGCCATCAGGGAACACTGTTGTGGTCAGGAGCCCATCTTGACTAGTAACCATACTCACTACAGAGAAAGTGTGAGAGATACCTAGTGATCTATGTATGAAAGACCCTAGAAAAACTGTTACCTGATTTAAGGTTTTAAGTGAATCACCACCTGAGAAAAGGATGACTGTGCTACACTAGGAGGACACAGGCCACCACCCAGAGAGCAGCATCAGTTGTACACAACTCATCTACTAGAAATGGGACATGTCTATTCAAAGCTGTGCCAAAGGCCATCAGGAAGCTGACAGGAGTATCCACTGACTTCTTTAAGCATCGGCTGGACAGATAGTTGGCATCAGTACCTGACAAGCCCCAAACACCAGGCTAACTGAGCACCGGCACTGACTCTTTAACATACCTACACACCACCAAAGAAGCAGAACTGCCTGGCTATAGCAGAAGCCCACCTTAGCTGCACCCGGGAGGTGAAATTTTACAAAATATACAAAATAAAGTAGGTAAGTAAACATTTTCAAGTCTGAATAATATCCACTTCAAGTATTGTCTCCTTAGGTGAACAAGGATTGAACATCAGAAGAGTGAAACTTTACTGTGTGTGTGTATGATTCATCACTTCAAGCATTCTTGATACTGGTTTGTAATGGATATGCTACTTTTTCTGTTATTTTTTTCCCTTTTCTGATTCTTTATGTAATTTATATTATTGAAAGATGCATTCAATCAAGCAGTCTTTATCTCTATTAGTCTAATTAGAGTACTGTATCAGTCTAAGGCTTCAGAGTCTGTCCTTCTTTCTCAAAGTTGTGATTGGATGGAAAGTGCACTAGTCTTCTCACCTGTGTGTGTGTGTGTATATATATATATATATATATATATATATATATATATATATATATATATATATTTATACACACACACACACACACACAGACGCACACAAAGTGGAACCTTGGACTTCGAACACAATCTATTCTGAAAGGCTGTCCCATGACCGAAGTATTCAAAGTCCAAAGCAATTGTCCCCATAGTAAATAATGTAAATAATTTTAATCCATTCCAAGACCTCAGATGCCACCTATTAATTTTTCTTTATGTTATTTTCTACATAAAACTGCATGGTTAACCCTAGAACGGTCTCGTGACTCCACTTGGAGTCACGAGATTCGTGGTTTTGAAAAAAATGCACCATTTTTCATGAGCGCCTCTTTCCTTAGCGTCCGGGTGTCTCTCACTCATCAGTCAGTCCTCAGATCTAGAGGGGAATGGATACGCTACTCTCTAGTGTTATTCTCTCCCTTCTAGATAAGACACCAAGACACCAGGAGGACCCACACTACCGTATATGAAATAAAAGCTCATGAACGTATGTAGGAGGGAAAATATTGTTTATAAGCCTGTATATGTGATATATGGCTCATCACTATCACCTGTCTGAGGAGGGTTTGCAGCTGCTGTTGGCTGAAGATGGTATAGATTCAGATTCAGATTCAGATTCTTTATTCCACGAAAGTGGTTATTAAGTACATTATCTTCACATAGTTTTACATAAATATGGAGGTCATAAAACTAAACTGTAGATTGAAATATCTTAGTATACTACTAAATAATTAAATTGCAGAATGTTGTCATCAAAAAATATTAAGAGTATAAAATAATCATGGTAACTAAAATAGTATTTCTACACTAAAGTGCAATGTCTACCTCTAAGTAAAATAAAATACATGAATGTCCTTAAAATTATGTTTAAAATGATAATAAGACCATAAAATGCTGCATAAAATATGGGTGTAAAGCTTCATCACTGTGCGTTTTCTAACATATGTCTAAAATATTTATTCAATATTTGTCGATTCGAAATGTTTCCTGAGGTTAGTCTTAAAACTGTTTAGATTTTGAGATAGGGTGATGGTGGATGGGAGTTGGTTCCACAACTTTGGACCCAACACAGTGAGGTCCCTGGCACCGCTGTCTATTCTGGTCCGGGGAACATGCAAGTTGTTTCTTTGTCTAGTTTTACTGTTTGTCACATCGTTTACAGTATTAAAAGATAAAAAGGATAAAAAGCCATCAGGATAACATCTTCGTAAAGTTTTATACATTGTTACGCAAATGTCAAACATATGTTTCTCCTTAACCCTGAGCCATTTAAGTTCTTTAAGGAAAGGTGATGCACGGTCATATTTCCTGCTACCTCCCACGGCTACTTTAGCTGCAAAGTTTTGAAGTTTCTGGGCCTTACACATAAGAGTTTCGTTTGTTGATCCCCACACTTGAATACAGTAATATATTGTGCTTAATGCAAGTGATTGAGTAACAAGAATTCGTGTGGGTTTATCAAAACATTTACTAATTCGATTTATATACATTAATATGCCTGTATAGATCTCATAGGAGACATTACTACCTTCACTTTGGTCTACGAGATGATTAATTTCTATAACAAAACCAAAGGAGGTGTTGATACACTAGACCAAATGTGTGTCCGCTACTCAACTGGCCGCAAAACACAAAGATGGCCATTGTGCATGTTTTATGGCCTCAAGAATTGTTGTCACAAATGCCTTCATCTTATACAAGCTCTCTGGATTAGCAACCACTCGTAACGAGAGATTTGGCTATTTATAAAAAATCACACTAAAGGAATTAGCCATTTTCACCTTCATAGCACTACAATTGGAATTCGGAGTCTACAATTTAATATTATTTTCTAGTAAATGGTTTAAATTATTATTATAAGTGATTTTGTGGGAATTTATGTTCAGTTTATTTATTTATGTTTATTTATAAATAATTCAATAAACAAAAATTGGTCACTTTTATATATTCCAAGAAACACAATTAAGATACAGATTAGAATTTATATGCCATTTTTAGAAAGAGCAACCATTTTAGTTTAAGAATATTCAATTTTCAAGCATTTCTTTTCAAAGGATTTGTGTTGATACATTATATGGTAAAATCACTACTTTTATCAATAAATTTTTTTGTAAAAATTCATAAAAATTAGAATGTTATAATAAATTTGTGTGGTTTTACTTTCACTGGACTAGAAGATGGTTTATCTTCCATATCCCATCCAGTGTAATGCAAAAAAGATGATCCATATACATATTTTTAAAATATTTGTGGCGTGAATCCAAATGGAGTCACAGTTCCAAAACCGTCAGTCAAATTGGGTGATACCATTCTAGGGTTAAACAGTAAATAAGGCATGTAAAGTAAAACAATGCACAAAATATTGCACAGAAAACCAAACTGAACAAAGTTTGATATTATCTTTTTTTGATGATATTTTTTGCCGCATGCAGATGGTGGTGAGGGGGGAAAAGGAATGATGGAACTTATTGCTTGGAAGAGGTGTCCATGCATTTATGATGTAATACACATAGCCATGCTCTAATAAATTTGTTTTTTTTTTTTAAATGGGAAACCTTAAGTGTGTGTGTATATTTACCTGGTTGTATTATAGCTCTATATGGATATAGATTGGAAAACATCACCTACCTTACATACTTTTTTTGCACCCAATAAACTTGAAATATCTGTGTATTGTTAGGTTCAGTGTATAGAGAGTTTTTCTAGTGTTCTAATGGACACAGTGATAGCTGTCAAGCATTGGACTTCATGGGACGCACTTAGAAATTATGGAAAGATCACAAACTACCCACTCTAGATTTTCCTCTCTAATGTTATACTAAACGTTTTAATAAACTCATCATTATATTTCACTGTTTTACAATATTCTTTACCCACTTTTTTATCACATCTCTTTTCTCCTTTATCAACATTTTTTTTTTCTTTTTTCTCTCTTCCACAGCTGCCTCCACTTCCACCACAGCCTCAACTTCCACATATGCTACTGATGACCCCACGGATGCTCCTTACCAGCATGCAAACACAAGCATTGCCTCAGAAGCTGTTTCCTCCTCACCACGGTCTCTCAATGAAGGTAGCTCCTCTACAAGTTTCATGACCAGCAGTTGGGAGATGAACTACCATGAAGCTGCAATATTTCTGGAGGTAAATCCTTCTTCAATTGTAGATTTGTCTTCTTTATTTCTCAAGTATTACCTAGAGAAGATTTTTGTTGTTATAATGGGTTAGGTGAGGTGATGGAGAATTGTGATTAATAGAACTATCCTATCAGAGGAAACATTTAATGGATGGTTGCATTCTTAAGGTTGATACAGAAATTTAAAAGCACCTTTTGTTTTGATGAGAGTGCACAGCTATGTGCACATTTAAAAACCCCACCTGTAAACTCTTAGACTTTACTCAATGCTTAAGTAAGAAGCTTGGTGGTCATTTCTTTTCATGATAAAATAACAATGTTTTTTTTTTGTTTTTTTTTCATGCAAGATGGAAAATCTGGCCAAGGGCAATAAAAATGATTAAATAAGCCCACTTGGATGTCAGTCCCTAAGCAGATCCAGGAGAGTTAGCCAAAAGAATGGGATATATAAATGTCTAGAAACCTCCCTCTTAAATCATTTTAGGGCATAAATATTAAGGTAGAAACTTACGATGCGCAGTGATGCATTCTTGTACTATTATGAAAGATCCACAAGTCTAAAAGTACTCTGTGTTGTGTTGCCAACAGGAAGGAGAGAACAATGACAAGTTCAATAGTCACCCACGGGACCGCTCTGCCCTGCCGGCCTACTTGGTGACACACAATCACTGGTTCTACTCCCTTGACCTATTTGCTGCCCTGCTTCTCCTCTCTCTTGCCACCATTGAGCAGCCTGCAGTCATCCATGTCAGTCTTATTAGTATTATATCAGTATCTCTTTATTTAATGTTCATGATTAATTTATCTGGTTTTTATCTTTTACTAGAATATATCAAAGAAATTCTATGAAATTGGGGATGATACTTGTATACATATTTCTGATCTCACATAAACATATATTTCAGTATGTATTTGTTGTCTTATTTTCTCATTGCACATCATTTTGGTTTTAACTTACTTCATTTATCTTACTTTAATTGACTGTGTAAAAAAGTGGTAAAGTGAAGGTAGTGACTTGTCTCCATACAGGGAGTCCCAGTGGGGGTTCATGCCTCTATAGAACTCTTTGGTCTCTTCCTGGTGGGCATCTCCATTGTGATGCATTTACGGTGGCTGGGACCACGCACTTACCTCACTCACAAGCGCTCTGCTGTCAAGGTGTGTATTTACCTAATTGTAATTTTACAAGGCTGGGGCATTACACTCATGTGGCCCCCCCGTCTCCATATTTACAATTGTCCAACTCCTTGCTGACATGATATCTTCTCTCTGGCTATTCTATGACTCTGTACTTCTTTGTGGAAAAACTGAATTTTTTCATGTCCTTAAAGCATCTTCCCATCCTCAACTTTTTACTATGACTTCTTATGCTTCTACTGGTGACTTCATCTCTTAGTAACACCTCCTTTTTATCTATTACATCCATTCCATTCATTAGTTTGTAGACTTGTATTAGGTCATCTCTCTCTTCTCTGCTCCAGTGTTGGCATACTTTGCAGTCTCTCCAATTTCCATACATATGTATTTCTTTTTGTGTGGGGACCACACCATCCCTGTATACTCTAATCTAGGTCTGATCATAGATATCAGTTTCATCTTATCTTTACCCATATAGTGGAAAGCCAATCCAATATTTCTTGCCATATTATATGTCTTGCCAAATATTTTGTCCACATGGCCAACCTGTTGACTATTCTCCTGTATATGTATGCATGTGTGTGTGTGTGTGTGTGTGTGTGTGTGTGTGTAAGTTAATTTATTTTTTTAGTTGTGCAAAATTGTGTTGGATTATGGACATATTAATAATGAGTTGTCATATTCTTCAGATTTGTGTGCATTGTTTGCACAGATCGTACAGTATCATGGTTTGTTGTTACATTTGGAGAAATGTACATAAGTGTTGTTTTTAGGATGTGTTGTGCTTTTCCCTCTTAGAATTTCTAAATACAGTGGAATCTCAGGTTATGAGCTCCTTGTGTTATGAGCAATTCGAGATACAAGCTGTTGTTTTGTTGATTTTTTGTTTTGACTGGTGAGCCAGAACTAGTTTTGAGCAAGCTCCAGGTACACCACCATTACATATTTGGCACAGCAACACCCAGCATTTGAGCTTTCACTTCACTTCCGCCCCTCCCCACCCTGGAAGCAATTCTCGTGTTGTGATAGCATTTCGTCCGTGTTGTGCGGTTAATTAAACGGCTAAATTTCTTATGTATGACATTTGATATTAAGCAAGTGACACTATGTATGTAATAACTCAGATCCCAAACATCCTAGAAAGGAGAATAAAAGAAACCTCTTTGGACAACTATGTTGTGAAATACCCTGCACACAGAAAACACTGTGTTGTTATTATTATTATTTTTTTTTTTTTTATTTATTTATTTATTTTTTTTACTTATTTTTTTATTTATTATTTTTTTTTTTCATTTATTAGTTTTTTTGCAATGGATCCAAACTTTATTTTCCACACTGTGCAAGTGTATCATTGTTTAAAGTTATAGTGAGTGATCACTGTACATATATATATATATATAATTTATCATTGTTATTTGTTATGAAATACCATGCTAATTGATTTTTGTATTGATAATTTTTGGGTGTTGAATGGATTAATTGGATTGCCATTATTTTAGATGAAGAAATTAATTTTGAGATAGGTGTAAGTGTTTCAGAATATCAGCTATGTTATGAAACTATTTAAATTCATAATCTAAGATTCCATTATTCTTTTACATTATTATTGTGTTTTCTAATGTTTTTATTTAGTTTCATTTACAGTATTCTCTTATTCATTTATTAATTTATTTTTACCTGTAGATTTCAAAAGAAATTTTTCAATGGGTATAAAGGCTGAAATAAAAGCCTTCTGTAATGATTAAACTTTGTAGAGTGAAAAAGAAAAACATTTAGTCTTTGGATCATTATGATATATTTTTTTTAGAATACACATATGTCTTTCTTACCTATCTATGTACCAAGCCTCAACAGAGCAACACACATACACACACACACACACACACCCCGCTCAAACCCTGTATAATACAACTAGGTAAATACACACACACACACACACACACACACCACGTAGTGTAGTGGTTAGCATGAAGAGAACCTGGGTTCGAGTCCTGGGCACATTGAGGGAAATGGGCAAGCCTCTTAATGTGTATCCTAGCCCCTGTTCACCTAGCAGCAAGTATATACAGGATGTAACTCAAGGGGTTGTAAATGTGTTATGGTACTGAAGGGGTTAGTATCATATACCTTATCTATATTCTAGCTATTGACATGGATTGTGATGCTTGCTGATGCGGTGGTGGTGATCAGCAGGAACAAGACTCATTTTCGTGTGACTCGAGCCTTGCGTCCAATTTTCATGGTGGACAACAGATACCTGGGAGGAGTGCGCAGGTGTGTTTTCTTCTAGTCCCACAGTTTATCTCATTACCCTCTCACTACTTTCTTTGATTTGCTCCCATTTTTGTGTTTCCTTTATGATTGTTCCTGTTTTTTTTTTTTTTTTTTTTGCTGCCTGTGATAGGTTATAAGATAAGTTATATGTTTGAGAGAATGTTTCATATATGAGGTCTTTTATAGTGTTATCATCAGCACTCATTACTGTAAATCTGTTTCTTCCCATATGGTCAGCTTTACCATGCTTTGTGTTGCTTTTTGGTATACAGTACTGTTGATTGCTGGAGATAAAAATGCTTTTATAATGTTCTTATCTTCTGCTTTAGTTAATACTTTTTTCATCCTTCTTTTATCATTGATATGTAGCACATTTTTACTATTGCAATATCATGCTTATTGTTTAACTGTACAGCTAACTTACCTTGTCACTCTTTTATGTACTGTATGGTAATGCTTTCAGCATTTGTAATTTTTCTGTTGTAGTTGATATTTTGTAATGGTTTTATAATGTAGTGCTTGCTTTATTTGAATTTGGATGCTTAATTATACCAAGACCTTTTCCCTAGGTATGTTCTGGTGAAATGAGAGTTGTGTAATATGCCCATGCATCTTATATGCTATCATATAAAGTAGCTTTCTCTGCTGTGTTTGTACTTAACATTCTATTTTTCCCATCTACAAGGTTTCTGCGCCAGATTCTACAATCAGTGCCACCCATAATGGAGATAATGGTCATCCTGTTTTTCATCCTGCTTATCTTTGCCACCCTTGGGTACTACCTCTTCAGCCCCAACCAGAAGGATCCATACTTTTCCACCTTTGGCCAGGGCTTTGTTTCCCTCTACGTCCTCCTCACCACTGCAAAGTAAGCTCACTCTTCACCGCACCCTTAAACATCAAAGAAATGCTACATATTATCTTGCTTTTGATCACTGACTATTTGAATTATATTATGAGTTTATGAAATAAAGGTAAGGAACTTGGTAAATCAAAGGATTTACGGGTGAATACTTTCCAAGTGACAAAGACCAAGATGATAATGATAAGTGGTTACAAGTTGCATTTGCCACTTACTAGTTGTGGCTAACCACACTGAAGTGTTTCTATGTAATAAACAACCTGATATTAGGATTATCAGCTATAGATAATGTAAATTTATTCTCCAATCCATGCAGGTCATTATTTTTCTTGAAAACCAAAATGACCATCTTTTTATCTCTTTGATGGACATATGTACTTTCCAAGAGCATGTAACAAGGACATTGGCACAGCAGAAAGGCCTCAATTTTTCCCTGTCTAGACATTCCAGTTCATTATTGTTTGTTTAAGAACCATGGTATCTCTTGCCAAAACTGCCACATGTAACACTCCCACAGAGCAAGTCTATATGTTTTCAATAGTTCAGTCACTCAGGTGACCAAGAACATCCTTACAGGGCCATTAGTAATTCTTGAGCTTCTTAATGGTTGAGCACACTCCAGACTGGGCTAAACTTTTTTGGCTTGGCTAGCACATGGGAAATTAAGCATGACACCAAGCGTAAAGTTTGTGCTGTCCCCTTATCTCTCTACTTACGAATTTTTGTCAGTGCAGCCCCGTCTTTATTTTTTAGCACAGTGACAGCTGTACCCTGGTTAAATTTCACTGATTTATTTATTTAGTTACCTATTTTTCAGCTATCCAGATGTAATGATGCCAGCCTATGCTCAGAGCAAGTGGAGCGCTGCATTCTTCATAGCCTTCCTGAGTGTTAGCTTGTATTTCATCATGAACCTGGTAAGAGAGTGAATGCCATGCACCATTACTACTTTCATCATTGTTAACATTCATGGTCTCACCACTCTTGTAGATCTATTGAAAGCTTAATTAATACAATTTTCTAAATTTGTGGCCATAGAATGAGATGCAATGTGGATTTTCCTGACAATCTTATCTGTATCAAGAATCCCCCTGATAAGGTTTCAGCAGAATATTTATTTTTTGCCTCTCCACTTTAGGTTTTCATATTTGCTCACAATGAATTTTAACCAATTCAATTGACAATTAGATAAATTAGCAGAGGTCACTCAGATTCCAACATTGGAATTATAAGGTATGTGTTATACATTATAACACTGCTCAAACTTTTTATTTGACTTCATCTCAAGTAATTTTACTAACATTTAAGAAATCAATCAATTATTCTCATTATTCATCAACGCCACCATACAGCATTACAGCATATCTTGCCTCACCTCCTGTTCTTCTGAAGTGAGTGTACTGAGGGTGTATTAATAGGCCATGTCCTCTTGTTTTGAAGCATCTGGAGCAGATGACTGAAGAGATTTAATGGTGGGTGCTGTGGTGTCAGGATGTCATGCACATGTCTGTATTTTCTTAGCTGATAAAAGGGTCTGGCCTTATTACAGCAAATATTAAAGCTAATGAAAAACTTAATTATGGCTCAAGTATTGCTGTTATCATTGCAGAGGGAAGATATGAACAGTAGTCTCCCATTGGAGACTCAATATTTGAGCTTGATTCTTTCCAAATGGCTGTTCGAGTGTTAAAAAGTTTGACATGATACCTATAAATCAGGTAATTCATTCTAACCTTGTCAAAACCTGAAGTTTACCCAAATTTCGATGTAATTTTTTCATAATAGCATTTTTTCCCATTTTTCCACTGTCGCAGATCACTTAAGTTCCTTTCTTACATCCATTGCCACATCAGCTACCTTAATGGCTTCCTTGTTTTTCAGTACAGTGGCTACTGTAGATTTCACCATACAATACTGTCTGATATGTATATGTTTATGTTCTCAAACTAAAAATTTGATCAACTGTTTACAGTGGACCCTTGCCCATTCGCGGTTCACCATTCACGCCCCACATACTCACGGATTTTTCTCTCAAAGTTTTTTTTCATAATTTCGGCAATTTCATGAATCTCTTAGGCCATTTTTTTAGCAGAATATAATATAATATAAAATTTAAAAATTGGTAGAAAAGAGAGATGATACTGTATAACTATATAACTTTAAAATAACAATGTCAGTTAATATAAAAAATAGAAAAGAGAGATGATACAGTATAACTGGTAAATATTTTTAAAATAACAATGTCAGTTAATATAAAATTTTAAAAAATAGATAAGACATGATACAATATAAATGGTAAATAATTTTAAAGTAACGATGTCAGTTACGAGCTTTTGTTTCTCCTTCCTGCTGATTGGCTGCAGATGACGAGATGTCACAAGCATCTTCATGGGCAAGACTTACCTACTGTGTACATATTATACTACGTTATTACTGTTTTTAATTTATCATTGCTACATATTACTACATTATTACTGTATTAATGAGTAAGACTGTCTTTAGAATTTGTTTGGGAAACATATTTTAGCATATGTATTATCATACATAAGTGTTTTCAAACTGCATCAGTTATTCACAGATTTTCAGTATTTGTGGGAGGGGAAAGAACGTAACGCCCACAAATAGCGGGGGTGTACTGTACAAGCTTTACCTCCAAGACAGTATGGTTTTGTTATGCTAAAAGTAAAGTTTTGCATGGAATACTGAAAATACAGCATAAGATGAGGAGGCGCCGATCACTAGGGCCCTGTTCACACGAGACAACTTCTGTCAAGCGACACCACTTACTATACTAAGCTATGGAGCCGTTCACACATAACTTCTGTGACTGTGGTGCGGCTGCGATTCGCCAGCGGCGAGAAATTCCCTTTCCTGTTGCTGAGATTTCAGAGCAACAGCTGGGTATCTGGCAGTGCCATCGGCTGTATGCCAGCCAATCAGAGGAGACTGGGCACTCACTTCATGTGGATTGAACCAGTAGTGTCTTCCTCGCTGTTTTTTATGGTGGCAATTCAACAGCCAAACACATGCTGCCCCCTCAACATCCATCCTAGGCCTGATTGCCAGTGCCAGAGCTGAGAGGACACACACACACTAAAATTTTTAAAATGGATAAAATGAATAAGATGAACTGTCAACCGCGGCGGAGTCGCCACGTGTTAACACTATAGCAACTTTCTTGTGACAGCTGTCGCGCAACAGGAATCGCCTTGTGTGAACAGGGCCTAAGAGTAATGGTCACAAGAAGAAGAAGTGGCCATTACTCTCAGCAATTGCCTGTGGAAATTTTCCTACTCATCTGTTGCATTTTTGGTATTCCATGCAAAACTTCATTTTTTGTATTGACTCTGTGGCATCAAGTGACAGTGATACAATGCCTGAATTCATCAGCAGTGTCAGGGAGGAAGACTTTGTTTACAACCATGTGTGTGGACGTTCAAGTACTACATTTTTGTTAGTATTAAATTGAACTTTGCATTCGAGTGTTGAAAAGTTTGAATATTGAGATGAATATTCAAGTACTTAGTCTCCACTTTACTTATTTTAAAGAAGTTTTCTGCCACCTGATTTTATCCTCGACATAAGTTATTGTGTGCAGTATTGCCATTTCTCATGCTTCATCATCATGGCCAGAATTACTTAGCCATGCTACCATGAAATCCTTCCATAGTTGATCTTTAGAAGTGAAGTTAGCATCAAGGTAGCTTTTAAATCTCGAGGCTACTCCTAAGGTTCACCCCGTTACTACTTCACTGCTTGCCAGCTTCAGCCACCACTATATATCACAAGTGCTGCTCTTTCTTCATTTAGTGAGTACTAAGGAGAGAGGAATTTTGTTTATAAGATTTTTACATGTTGTTTCATTAATTATGTGCCATGATATGAAATTTTAGTTAGACCACATTCATGATGTTCTTGAAAGGTATGTGTTATTTCTTTGTTATTTCATGACACATGTACAAAGTTTCTATGATATGTGTAGCTTATAGCCATCCCGTGCTTCAGGCATTCTTCAACATCTATGGCAATACTTTGAGCCGAGCAAGTCACCGATATTTCATTTATTAGTAAACCACATATATCAAATATGACCCTTTTATGCTAATAATGTAATTATGGCATATTTTCATACTAAAAGTAGATTGCTGTTACGTATTTGCTAAATTTCCTTCCTCTTTTCATGGAATAAAATACAGAAAACAAAGTTTAGAATCCATATTCTTTTCTTCTGAGCACCACACCACTGTCTAGACAAGAAATATGAAATATTTTGGCTTCAAGAGACTCTAGGCGACTGCCAGGCTTCTGAGACTAGATTAATAATTCTTTATAGTATGTATATTCTCTCTCTCTCTCTCTCTCTCTCTCTCTCTCTCTCTCTCTCTCTCTCTCTCTCTCTCTCTCTCTCTCTCTCTCTCTCTCTCTCACACAAATGGTAGTGCACAGCAAGATGAAATGTGGTATCTCTTCCACAGCAGTGTCACCACTATCACCATCTTAAAGCTAAGTGAAGGTGCATTGTCACACATCAATACAAGCCTTCAATCAACCAAGACACATCTCAGATTGATCTGAGAACTAAGCAGACTTCCAACCCCAAGGTGCCACCAGCCATTGCTTCTTGCTGGGTTGCTTCTATCACTGCCATCCACTGTAACTTGCTCTATGCCACTACTCATTTTTGCTTTGCACTGTTTCTGCAGCCTTCCACTTTCACTTTGAAGCATCACCTTCCCATCTGTGCTTTGTTCAGGCAAAACACAGTTATTCAACAGTTTGCAAAAAAAGATTAGTTGATTGAATATATAAATCAAAATATAAAAGTAGGGAAAAAGAAAAAGAAACATTTGTTTAGTGAGTCATTCATTGTTCTCATTTAACATCATCATGTGTCATTTACAAGATTCATTGCAGTCTTTGTAAATCTAAACATCTTACAATAGTTTCAGCATCTCACCAACATATTTTATGTTAAAGGTTTTTTTGACTTTTCTCTTTCAGTATCCACCCATTTTTTTGGGGATTATTTAGACACCTCATAACTCATGTACCTTAGATTTATGTAATTTTGCAGTACTTTGTATTGTCAGACATAGTCTGATGTACCAATATTAGACATCAACATCCAAGAATACAAAACAAGAGTTGAGAGAAAAGGGATTTTTAAGATTTCTCTTATGATTAGATTTTTAGTATATGACAACAACTTTTGTGAAGATTTACTTTTGGCACTATATTTTGCCATAGAAATGGCACATACAGAAAGTTTTAGAATTTACAAAATGCCGAGCTATCTACTACCATAACTCCCTGAAGGGATGGCCACTGCAGAAGTCTCCATTGATTTCTGGCCTTGCTTTTTTTCCTTGCATGTTCTCATCTCATTTTTTTTTCTCCACAGCCTCTTATACACGAGCACTGTCGTTGCCTCACTCTCAATTTAACCATCTGTGCAGTCACAACTACCACAATCATCATCACTGTTCTCAGACTCATGACCAAGTGTTTTCACCATCACTAGTATTTTCACTCCTCATAATCCATTGAAACCAAGAAAGAATGCTGTAAATATCTCATGACAACCACTAAAATCACTCACTACAGATGCTTGCCGTGGTGTTTGTTGTGTTCAGTGACATAGAGAAGGAGAAGTTCCGCAAGTTACTGGTGCATAAGCGCAGGGCATGTCAGTATGCATTTCGCCTCCTGGTAACCTGCTCCCGGCCTTCCCACATCACCTTCAAGCACTTCCGGGGCCTCCTCAGGTTCTTCAGACCTGGCACAGGTGTTTAGTGTTCTTGTCAACTTGGATGAAGCATCAGTAACAGTCCTTTGTGATTAGGATACCTTATGTCACTCTTTCCTCTCTTTACTGTACATATATCTCACAGTGTAATTAAAATGTAAGTATTTGCATCAAACTGGTGTAAGACATGAAGTAAATTTTGACCCATGTTCTTTTTCACCATGCTAACCACTCGTGTTTTCATTCAACAGGTGACAAAGACGCCTTCCTGATCTTCAAGTCTCTGAACCGCTCTGAGACTGGAATGCTTAGCCTCAATGAGTTCTACAGCATTTATGACATGTGTGGGTACAAGTGGAGGACCAAGGAGCCACCTCTCCCATGGTTTAATGCGTTGCCAGGAACCATCCGTGGCTGCTGCTACCTCATTCGACGATTAGTTACATGGAAGTGGTTTGATTATTTTATCTGTAAGTAATTGGTGGCTATTCTTCTAGCTAAGGCCTGGGAGAAACGTTTATATTATATTTGTTTATGTTCCTTACTGCAATATTAGAGAAGATAATGATGAGTGTGTCACTCTCCTGAACAATCATTGCTGGCTGGCTAGGTGCTTTATCATGTTCCCTCTCCACCTTTCAGACTGTATCATTATCCTCAACGCAGTGGTGCTGATCACACACACCATTATGCTGTCTGCTGCCAACATCCCCATCACCCACGACCTGCATGTCACATGGGACCAGATCACTGTAGTGTCCAGTAAGCTCTACCCTACTCCACCTTCCCCCCTTATATCTCTGTCTCTCTTGAGAAAAAATAAAATGAAATAAAATAGATAAACAAATAAATAAAATAAAAAATATAAAAATTAAAACATAAATGCACTGCTACCTATGATACCTATCTAGTTTCATATCAGTATTTTTCTCCTCTCACTACTACAATTGTTCACCACCATCACAGTATATGGAGTGGAGGCATTGCTCAGGATAATTGGACTAGGTCCATGGAAATACTTCCATTCTGGCTGGAACGTGTGGGACTTCACCATTACTGTGCTGGCTACGGTGGGCATTATAGCTGAGGAGTTCTCTGACTCTTTCTTCTATATTGTCATCTTAAGGCCTTTGAGGTGAGAAGCTGGTTTTAATTTGTACATATTTTAAATTCAGTGAATCAAGTAGTGTTTCCTTCAGAGAGGGAAGAACTGAAATGGTAGCATAATGAGGTTACGTATATTTGTTATATAGGGGAAGTGCGGGTAAATTGAGCCAATTTTCAGATAGTTGGTTACTACAAGCGAACAAAATCAGGTAGAGGAATTAGCTTTTAACAGAATATAGTTTTATATATTGGCTACAAACGACGCTGAACATTTCCTACTCATCTGTGATTGAAGTCTTTGTAATTACTGATTAAAAAATGTGTGTTAAATGGCTCAACTAGCCCTTACCTCTGGGTAAGTTGAGCCATACTGTAGGGTAAGATGAGCCAATAATTTATTCGATGACTACAAACCTTTTATTTCAATACAAACCAAAACAGAACAGAAACAGAAACTGAACATATACCAAAAACATTGAATACAAACTAAAACAGGAGAATTACTGTACTGATGATAAGTAGGTGCTGTCAATTGCCAATGTTAAAAAATCACTCCAATATTGAAATGCTGATGTCATCTTAAGGTTTGCGTGGAGAAATCTGACATGAGTGGTAGATTGGTAGGGCAGATTTCTCTGTGGAAGCCTAAAGATGACGTCAGCATCCGGAGGAAAAGAGTTGGAAGAAATCAGCCATTGGCAAAACTAAAAGTCATATCCTTCGCAATGGCAGCACTTCCAATGATTGCCTTCACAAATTCACTATTGAGTGTTCATGTACTTCATTTCAATTCCCACTTCTTCAAATTGCAATGTGGAAAGGTAAAATAATTCACTAGTCTAGTGCTTCCTCCTACAAGTGTAGGCGTTGGCAGTGTGCAAACAATATCCTTGCAAACAAACGATGATTCGTCAGCTTCGTTGAGAGTGAACGTTGGTATTTGGCCATCAGTCTTATTCGGCACTTTCTTCAGGAATACTCCAACGAGTCTGTCTTCTTCTAGATTGTCTATCCTTGCAATAAAATGAAGCTTTCTCCCTTTTCCTTGTAGTTCGACAACTACAAAATCATCTTCAATGACTTCCTCATCTGTCTCGGGATCAGAATCCATGTCCTGAAATTCCAGATCTTGTCCTCCTCCTCACTACTATTCATATTGTTCATACGTGCCTTCTTTGATTGAAAAAGCTTCCTCTTTCTCGACTTTTTTGCCTTTCCGTCTTTTCCTGGGGATTCTTTGTCCCTTTTGTTTGTTTGTCGCTGGGCAATTTCACTTACGATTTGGTTTCAAACTGGTGTATCTGTTAGGACTTTGGTCTTGCCTTTTCTTGGATTAGGCGTGTTCAGTTTCCTTTCCTGAGCCTTGGGTGTTGGATAACTTACCCTGAAGGGTAAGATGAGCCAGGGCTCAACTTACCCTTCTTAGAAGACTCAACTTACCCTCTCTGCACCCATACTGAAAAACATGGCAATATCACAGAGTTAGTCAGAGGTAAATTGACAGCGATTCGTACAAATAACAGCAGATATGTATCCTTTCAAACTAAAATCTCATCGTATAAATAATCAAATAAGAAGTGCATCAACAGAGGGCAACATTAAAATATGAACAAAATCACTTTGAGGTTGGAAATCTTCATATTTACCTCTTGCTTGGAAGAGACAGCGTGTGGCGTGTTGTCACTTCTGCAGGTGAGTGGCCAACTAACAAGGCTTCCTCACTAGCTGTGGCAGTGCTGAGCATAAGCGCATAGTAGCACTGGAGGCTGTGGCTCAACTTATCCGATGGCTCAACTTAGCCGCACTTCCCCTATACAGTCATACCTCTACATACGAGTCTAATTCATTCCACAACTCAGCTCGTATCATGAAATAGCCTGTACGGTGGAACAGGATTTCCTATTTAAATACATGTAAAACTGACTAATGCGTTCCAACATGAGAAAAACATGCAGATTAAAGTTTAGTAATACTGATGTACACTGAAAGAAAGTTAACATCAATAAGGAAAACAGTGATAAATGGTATTTGTTATTAAAATAAGCATTGTAAATACAGATAATGTGAATAAATAAACAAAATTATGTAAATATGAAGTGATAGAAAATGTACGTAGGTTAACTCGCATGGTGGAGGTGCAAGATGGTGGTGGAGGAGGAGAGGAGTGAAATCAGCTGATGAGAATTAAACTTACATAATAAACATAATGAAATTGATAGAGACTTAAAAACTACATTATTCTACCCTGGGCAACAATTAGACTCATTTCCCAGCTTGCATCTTGAAAATTTTGTATCCTGAAGCACTCGTATGTAGGTGTATGACTGTATATAAAGTGGACCCCCACTACTCGCAGGCGTTACATTCCTTCCCCTCCCACGAATACCGAAAATCCTTAAATAATGGATGTAGTTTGAAAACACGTATGTATAATAATATATACGCTAAAATATGTTTCCCAAGCACATTCTAAAGACAGTCTTACTCATTAATACAGTAATAATGTAGTAATATGTAGTAATGATAAATTAAAAACAGTAATAATGTAGTATAATATGTACACAGTAGGGAAATCTAGCACATGCAGACGCTTGTGACAACATGTTCTCTGCAGCCAATCAGCAGGAAGGAGAAAGGAAAGCTCATAACTGACACTGTTATTTTAAAATTATTCACCAGTCATATTGTATCATATCTCTTTTCTATTTTTTTGTTTCATATTAACTGACATTGTTATTTCAAAATTATTTACCAGTTATACTGTATCATCTCTCTTTTCTATTTTTTAAAATTTTATATGAACTGACATTGTTATTTTAAAGTTATTTACTAGTTATACAATATCATCTCTTTTCTAATTTTTCATTCTATATTATATTATATTCTGCTAAAAAAAAAAAAAAAAAAAGAAAATGGCCCAAGAGATTCACGAAATTGCCAAAATTATGAAAAAATGCTTTGAGGGAAAAATTCGCGAGTACACGTGAATGGTGAACCATGAATGGGCAAGGGTCCACTGTATATATATATACAGTGGTACCTCTTGATTCGAACACCCTTTGACTCGAACACTTCCCAATCCGAACACATTTGGCGAACAAATTTTGACCTCCGATCCGAACGCGGCCTCTCAATTTGAACACAAAAACACGTGGCAGCCGACACCGCCTTCCCACCAGTCGGCCGGTCTTGCTTGCACTTCTCCGCTGTGAACACCTCTCTCTATTGCAACTCGTGAATGGCTTTCAAGTCACTCCGGCCCCTAGTTGCCTTGGTTACTCCAGCCCCTTGTTACCCTGGTCACTTCCTACCTACCACACTGGTCAGTGCGGCCTTCTACTCTGGTCACTGGCAAACTAATTTATTAATGAATACAATGGTACCTATTGATTCGAACACCCTTTGACTCGAACACTTCCCAATCCGAACACATTTGGCGAATAAATTTTGACCTCCAATCCAAACACAGCCTCCCCCAGGTTCTCGCCTCCCTCTCATGCACTAAATACAGGAACAGAGCACATAGTATTTCCCCTCCCCTCCCCCTCACTCTGTCCCTATCCACTCCCATTTGATACACAAACAGACTGAGGAGGCTGCCCCCCCCCTCCCACTCCCTCCCCAGCCACTCACCATCCTCTCTCTCTCTCTCTCTCTCTCTCTCTCT
>JAHFWG010000108.1:242671-276110 GCA_020233015.1 Callinectes sapidus | reverse complement strand
ATATATATATATATATATATATATATATATATATATATCAATCTTATCAATCTTAAGGTTTCTAATGCACTGGAAATCGATCAACCATTAGGATTAAAAAAAAAATGTTCAAAGGTCAGTGACCTAAGATTAAGGGAAACATAAAACAGTATTAGTGGTTGCAGAAAAAATCTTTTCTGATGACAACTACCCTGATCCTGAACCTGTTTTAATGCCTATGAAGATTCAGCTCCAGAGTTAAGTACTTAATACATGTCACATTAGATTGCTTCAAAATGAACAGTGAAGGTCTTTGTCATATGGAAAAGGGCTTTACATCTTTCTACAGATTACTGAGGCTGTTCAGGGTAAGGAAGAGGTATCATGCTGTATTCCAAACACTGGTCATCCTGCTGCCACGCATCTGTTCTGCCATCATCATCATCATCATCACTTACTACTTCTTTGCTGTGGTTGGCATGGAGGTGTTCTCGCAGTATGACATGAAGAACTGCTGTGTGTAAGGACTTCATTGCTCTCAGCAGTCAGCTATCCATATCTTATTAATGCCACTTTATCATTATTCTAATTACACCTACCGTATATGCCAGAGTATAAGACAAATTTTTTTGCCAATTTTGAGACACCTAAATGAAGGGGTCATCTTATATACCGGTAATAAAACACAAACCTATAACCCTATGATGAACATTAAGCCACTTTACCTTGAAATTCATTCTGCAGGCATACACGTGTGTATATTGTTTACTGTGTGTGTGTGTGTACATATACATACATACATATGTATGTATGCATGTACAGAATTTATTGGCTTAGCAGGCAGCTCATCTCTAGTGATGTCTAATGTTTACTGGCAGCGTCATTATTTAAGCAGTGATCACACTGGCAATTGTTAACACTATCAAGGAGTGTTTTCTGTCTTGTGTGGCAGGTCAAGTGAGATGTGTTGGTCAGGCCATGCTTCCCTGTTCATATGCCACATTTAGGATGGGGGGGAGAGACCTTTATACATAAAACACGCCTTATTTTTGCTTCAACGGTGATGTGAAACAAAAGTTAGAATTCAGTAATGAACCAATTTATATAGAAGCATAAAGACAGACAGAAACAGGAGTAAAGGAGATGAAGCGAGGCAAGCCCGTGATTTATGGTGAAGTGGCAACAGTGGGGCAATCTGGTGACACCCTCACCCCACGCCTGAAATGGCCAATTCCAACCACGCTATGATAATAATCAGTTGCCAATCAGACCAACAGAAAGTATGGCCATATTCCTCTCATTTTCAAGTTCAAACACACCTGTAGTTGTGCAAAACAAAGACAGTAAATTTTGCCATGGTAACAATGTACTCAAGTGAGGGAGTGAACAGTCACGCAAGCCTCTCATATTGTGCATCAGCAGTGATGGAGTCCCTTACCATTAGCCAACCATGTGGGCTTCCTCCGCCATTAAGGAGGTCGTTTTGTACTCTGGTAATTGCTCAAAACCTAGATTTTTCCCTAAAAAATTATACACCGGGTCACTTTATAATCTGGCATATACGGTATATTGTTACATTTTGAAAAAAATATTGTCATGTTTGCTTTCAGTTTTTTCTCTTAGCCATTGAGAATTCCATTATTACATTTTGCAACCTATTTGCTGATAAAAGAATGTGTCACCATTTATCTCTGAATTATTTCTCATTTTTACTCTTGATGTATAATTTATGATCTGAAATATGTACAATTATTGAGACAGCCACACAAGACTGTCATGACCAAGCTTCATTGACATTCTGCTTCTCCTTTGTCAATTTTTTGGTATATTCAGGAAACCAGAACATGTTAAATAAATCTTGATGAGAGTAATTAGATGATCTATAACATACTGAACTACTTTCATGTACAGGAACACCACAGTGGAGCAATTCTATAAGGATGACAACACTACCCTGTACCCTGACTATTATTACCTCAACAACTTTGATAACATCTTCATGTCTGGTGTCACTCTCTTTGAGCTGACTGTTGTCAACAACTGGTTCATCATCATGGAAGGTAATTCTGTTCATAAATACTCCATATTTTTAGCCTTACTCCTAATGCCTACCTTCTCTTTCCTTTAGTTATTTGATTTACCTTTGCCATGTTGTTTGTAGTTAATTATGGCAGGTCTTGAAATACTGTTCAATCAAGTCTGTGTCCTTATATGCCAAACCCATAATGGAATGTCATGGGTGTGTGACTGATTTGATTTTTTGAATATGCAGTGATATTATGAGGTGAAGCATGATCCCATTCATGGACAAACTTAGTATCACTGAAAGGTAGAAAGGTAATGTGGCAGTCTTATGTTGTAAGTAACTATAGCATACAGGATGTTATTTTATGACCAGTTTTCCAGCTCTTGGCAGGCTGTTGATAATTATCAGTGGAATTATTGCTGTAAACTTTACTATTTTTAACCTTGACATAAGGATACGTGGCAGTGACAAGTGACTGGTCAAGGCTGTACTTCATGATATTTTACCTGGTGATGATGGTGGTGATGTCAGTGGTGGTGGCCTTCATCCTGGAGGCCTTCACCTTCCGAATGGAGTATAACCACACAGTAATGGAAGATGCAGATGGAGGTGAGTGTTGATCTCTTGCTACTTTTTGTTTTCCTGACCACACTCACTAAAGCACCAATGCACAATCCCATGTAGAACCTCATCTACCCTATAATGCCAGTATTGATGTTTCAGATGATAACACAATCCGTGTTCGAGTTACTCTGAAGAAGGATGACTTGGAGATCATCCATAACACCATTGATTCTCGTGCCCTCCAGCAGCTCACTTCCATCTTTGAGAATAAGGTGAGCACTCAATAGCTCCATCAAGAAACAGGGTTTTAATAGTAATTTAAAGAAAAGTATATGTTTGATATTTAATATATCATGTGATATTTTATGGCATCAATTACAGTACTGTCACTTACATAGAGTTAGAAACAATAATATGTATATAAAGCAGTCTGGAACTTCTAGTGAAGAACAAGCTGATGACATGTAACTACCAAGACACAAATTGGGTGGAAAATAAATGTGTTAGGTAAATCATTACAGAGGCAGAGAATACAAGCAGCTCCTTGGAAAAAACATATGTCCCGGTGATTGCAGTCACCATACTACATTATGTAGTTCAACCTTTAGTTAAGCAAAACAAGAAATTTATAAGTTCCCTAATTTACTTCAGAATTTGATTCTGATAAAAATAGAATCTTATAACTGCTCTGTCAATGAATTGCCATTGTCTGGGATGTGTACAGCATCTTGTTGGGGGGTTAGATAATGATGGTGGTTGCTGCAGTTACTGTTCTAAGAAATGCTCTCTTTGTTGGTAGGAATCTGTGGCCTTTGAGGGTGTGGGACAACGGACCAAAATTGTGCTGCAGCGGAGGATGTACCGCGATGAAATTCCAGTATGGATATCCCAGGCCGACCGTGATTGTGAGGACAGCCCTGATCTTCCAAGCTATAGCCAGTCACCAATCCTGAACGGAAGTGAAGCCATCCCCGCCACCACCCCGGTCAGTCAGGGCTCACGACGAGACACTCCACCATCTTACCTTGGCTCCCTCAACCCTAATGGTTCCTTGGAGGGTAGCACCAGTATAATTAACACTTAAGGTATCAGTACCACCTTAAGAGCACTACTGAGAAATACAACTGATCCCACCTGAATACTTTCCTCAAGATTGTGTGTTGTACATTGTGTTGTGAATGATATTGATTTATAGTTTGATGAAATTGCTTTACCTGTAATCTTGGAGGACCAATAATTATTGACACTAAGTACAATCTGCTGAATATTCCACTGATATTATTTATATATACTTAATACAGATTTCTGTGTCCATGCACAAAGTATTTCAAGATCTTCCATGATGTCAAACAAAATAATGTGACTCCGTTTCTTAAGAGCACTGTGATTGTTTTGTATTTGCAAGCTTCTATCAGATGCTTACTATTACATTTTAGGGATAGAATTAAGCTTTTCTAGGAGGTTATTGGGAGTCAGGAAAGTAAGATATTCAAACTGGAAATAACCGATTCTAATTTTAAGGAAGTTTGGTACTCACTGGCCCAACTTAACTGACTCGGAGAAATGGTGGACCGAATGGTTGGATTTATTTTATTCATTTCAGAGAGTATATCTATTTTTAAAACAAGTTGTTGATCTGATTGTTGCCATACTCTCCGTCCTTAGTGATCAGAAGTGGTTGTAATCTAGAACACATTACTGAATGGGCTTTCATGTGATGGCAGCAGGAGAGTGTACCTGTTTTGACTGTGTGTATGAGTGATGTGTTGCTGAAAACTTTAATACAAATGCTTTTCTATTTGATAATGGGAATTGTAGTTACACTGTTTACTCTGTCAGATGTTTATATATTTTCAGCATTGATGGTGGTTAACTGACTGACTATTCATGCAATGTTAGAAAGTTCCTTAAAGTTGTGATATTTCTTGACCAAAGTTGTATTTTGTTTAAAGAAGATGTACATACTTTCTCATTAGAGTAAAGGCACTATGTCAGCATGTTGCTGCTCATAGTAATCAGATGTAAAAGACCTCATATTACGAAGAAATATTTTGTATATTAAACTTTATGGACAGCATCATGTTCATGGAAAAGCAGATTGATGAATGTACTCAAGATATTTTATATTAGATAGGGTGGTGATGTTCTGATTGAGATATAAATTTATGCTCAGAATTAGAATACGTGATCATATTGAAATTAGCTGTTTATGATCTATCTGTGTATTTCTACTTATACCAGGCTGATCTCCCTATCAAAGAGATAGTAGGACCTGGTGTCCGTAAACAAAAACACGTAAGCTCAATTATAATTATGACAACCATGTTTACATGAATTGGCTATTCTTAGATAGAGATATTTATTGGCTGTGGTTTGTCATTTGCAAAGTTTTTATTTTTAACATTGAGGATGTGTACAGCTCATCTCCATCAATTGATTCATAAACAATAGCAGGAGCTAAGTGCTCATCATTGGTGAGCATTTCTGTCTACTAAAATCTATATGTTGTTGCTTTGAGGTAGTAAGGTGGGAGCACAGTAGGCAGTGGTCCCTGGTGCTCACAAATTTAGATTTTGCTCGGAGGTAAGCATCTCAAGTGAAACTAGATCCTGAATGTTTCTTACAAAAATTTGTTGATTGAATTGATTCTATGCATATATATATATATATATATATATATATATATATATATATATATATATATATATATATACAAAAGCATACCTACAAATTATATCAGATTATTAGAAATGTGCTTTAGCAGCCCATTCATAAATAGCAGACATCTCCAGTACAGACACACAACACATTGTGTGCCATGCATTACACTCTTCACAGGTTATGGACACATCCATTTGCTGCTGACCTTCCTCAGGCAAACTGAGATTTATGATTGGTTTTAAAGATTTAGTTTTCTTTCCATTTTTAATTACATACTTGATATTTCTTCTAGCAATGCATAATGGCAAGTTTTTTGTAAGAAAAATTGCATGTCACAGACTTGCTTTGTCCTTTATTGATATCTTTCTTCACTCCTTGTCATTGCAGCAAAAGGATTTCTAGCTTTAAGAAAAATTTATTATGAATTCTCAATGAAGTTTAGATGGCAAAAATATTATAATTTCTCAAGCAATTTATTTAATAATTTTGTACAGTTTTTTTAAGTAGACATGCTGTAATTTGTTTGATAAATTTATAAAGTAAATTATTATAATAGTTTGTATGGATTTTAATAAATGAAATTACAAGGCCATTTTTGGCAAGGAAGTATTAATACATTTACATGTATGTATATATCCTGTTAAATAATTACCAAAAAAATAGTTTATTTCATTTTTATACCTGTTCCCCAGTCCAGCTGGAAGCTTAGACTGCTAGACGCATAGTCACCTAATGCCCTCATACAAGTATCCCCCCCCCTCACACACACACACAGAAAGCAAATGCCTTACCACATAAACATTCAGTATATAGCTATTAAACTGTAACAAATTTTATAAATTTACATTTGTTATAACTGCAATCATAAAACCACAATCCAGATATTATGATGAATATTCTCCAGTTCACTGCCAACTTCTTTCCTTATGACATATGAAAAGGTAAATTTTAAGTCAAGCAATGCAATTCACACTAACAATGGTGATGTTGACAATACATCAATGACCACAACTGAACATTGCTGGTCATAATTACAAGCTTCAACTTTACTACTCTGTCAGTTTGTGATCTATGCCAAGGTCAGCTGATGGTGAGTACTGCTTCCCATCAGTATGAACCAAAGAAATGCAGAACAATACCCATCACCACAAACATGAAACAAGGAGAGGCTTCCATGCAATAACTACATCAGTAAGTATCACGTTTTCTTTGCTAGTAGACTGTTCTTGAACATATCATTAAACTTTTTGTTCTCCTTCTTGAGTTCTTGGTCTACTGCCACCATCAGCTTCCTCACTGCCATGTCTGTAAGTACAAAACACCTTCATTAGTTTCTATCTAGTAAAACATAATTCAAAATAAGCTATTGTATCAACTCATAAATAATTACACAAATAAATAACAAAATAATAAAATCTTCAGAAATGTATCCCCCCATTATTCTTATAGAAGCAGGCTTCCTCTAAATTGATTTTAGGTTTTCTAGCAATCAATGAGTTGGCTACTATTCCTCTTATAATCTCTAGACAATCAATCATATCCTTTTACTCAAAGTACTTCCCTAGTAACAAAATATGCCAGGTACCACCCACCTTGACCCTCAGCTATCTGGTTTGCCTCCTTTAGGGCAGCTTTGGCAGCATCAAAGTCCCGTAGGTTGTGGTAGGCCAAGCCGAGGCGGTACCATCCCTTCACATTGCCTTTTTGCAGTGTTGTCACCTCCTGACAGCACTCAACAACCCGTTCATATCTCACTGGTTCCTGCTTCAGGAGACAGGCTATGGACAAAGACATTTGTTGTTTCTTAGACTTATGCAGGTGATGAAATATAGCTACATATATTATTAACTTTGCATCTTTATGTGTAGTGCAGCAGCTGTTGGATTGTAGATTATGGAGTCAATCTTGCTCTGGTGTGAATAAAGTTTATGTTTTTTTTTGTTTGTCTGTTTCTTTTTTGATGGCCCAGGAGTAATGGACTCATTGCCTGCCACTCAAGCTCCACTAAATTGAGAGCACTACGTCAACACAAATCTGTATCCACAAGCATTGGTATATGGCACACACCTGCTATGTTGTTGTGCAAGTCAGCAGATACCACCTCCAATGCAGCTTTTGTCTCCTTGGAGATGGTTGGCGGTGGCTCATCTGGGCTAAGAAGTTTGTTAGGGTTGAGGTCCTGGTTGATACCCTTGATGTACAGCAGTCCACTGAAACAAGGTATCCATTCAGAACAGCTACCCAGAAGCTACTTTTGGTGCACTAGCCCACTAATCAGGCTTTTCTCTCTCTCTCTCTCTCTCTCTCTCTCTCTCTCTCTCTCTCTCTCTCTCTTTCTGTTCTTAAAAATTTACCAGCATTACAACTACACATTATATTAATCCAGTTTGAAGCACTAATATGAGTTTACCTTATACTAATAAAATCACAAGGAATGACTCATATTTTATACAAATATGAGGTTTATTTAACAATTTGCATATATTTCCACTTTAGGGTAAAATGGAACTTCCAAATGAGACTAAGAAAAATGGAATCTATTCTATTTTATGTATATGCCAGAGCACTCCATCTGCAAAATGAAAGCAGAAGTGGAGAGGCAGATGGTCATGATATGGAATTTATTTTCCAAACTATAATAATACTGAAATAAAAAACATAATAGCTCTAGGTAACCATCTTACATGTACATACAGTAGTGAAAATCTGAAGGTGGTAGTGTATAGGTCATAGCAGCAACTGAATGTTATTTTCACCCTCCAATCCAGCAGAGAATGTAATTGTGCAGTACAAACAACACCTCTGACTGTTGTGAGGTTTGCATTTCTGACGATATGGTTTAATAACACCGATGTTGAGATGTGATGCAATCGATTTGCTGGAGATCCTGTACAAGATGTATGCCTATCACTGATAGGGTTGGTTTTAGGCTTATTTGACTGATTTTATCAAATGGAGCCCCAAACCCCAGGGGGACCTTGTGCCAGCTATATATATTTTTGTGTACTTTATAACTCGGCCATGCAATAGCCCTGTTGATATCTAGAAGTGTATTGAAAAAACAAGAGAATGTAGTGTGTTTTGGTAGTGTTACATAGGCAAGGACAATGTCTATTGAAATCTTGGTAAATCAAGCTTTTATTTATTTTTTTTTTAAGGCGAGCATACTAAATGAAATATAAATATACATAATTTTTTCCTTTTGTAGAGTAAGTGTCCCACCATCACTTTTCTAGTTTGACCATACACACTCTTCATCAGTGTAAGATAAATGGACAGTGAAGGCTGCCTACACTTATTGATCACATGTATATCAATAAGTATACTCTGCAATTGTATAACTCACTTTTTTATGAGTCATGACAGTAAGCAAAAAAAAAAAAAAAAAATCATAATAAAAAAAATAATAAAATAATAATAATAATAATAATAATAATAATAATAATAATAATAATAATAATAATAATAATAAATAACAAACAATATATTAAAACATAGAGGAAAAGATGAGAGTATTATTTCAAGAGAGTAGTGTCCCTCTCAACATTTACCTATGATAACTCTTTATGGCCTTCTTGATTTGCTGCTGCTTGAAGTGCTCATTACCTTTCTCCTTGAACTCCCTTGCCTTGCTCAGCTTCTCCTTCACTGTTGCCTCAACTGCACTGCTTTCCACACCTGCCATTACTTGATGCTTTACCCCCTAAGGTGGTGAGAGACAAGTTCAACAAAATGACAAATGTATCTTTTTTACATAAAAGGGGAAAGCTAGCCAAGGGCAACATGAAACAACAAAAAAAAAGGCCTGTCCCCTTGTAGATCCAAAAGAGTTAGCCCCCACAAAAGAGAAAATGTCTTAAAATCTTCCCCTTAGATAAAGTCGTCACAGGATGTAGAAAATACATAAGCAGGTAAGAAGTTTCAGAGAAAAGGTATGAATGATTGAAAGTACAAATTAACTCTTGCAGTAGAGAGATTGACATAATAGGGGTGAGAGGAAGAAACCCTTGTACAGTGAGGCTGCAGGAGGGGAGGCATGCAGTTAGCAAGATAAATAGAGCAGTTGGTATTAAAATAGTGATAGCATATAGCAAGAGATGCAACATTCAAGCAGTGAGAAAGAGGCTGAAGATAGTCAGAGGGGAGTCGATAAAACAAAAAGCTTCTGATTTCACCCTATCTAATAAGGCTGTGTCAGTGGAACCCTCATACATGGGCAGGTATGGCCCTTGTACAGAGTTAGCAGTTGGAGATTGAGAAAAACTAATGCAGACACCTCAGAACTTTACAGAAGCTGTTTTAGGAAGAGATGAGGTGTGAAGTTTCCAGTTTAGATAATAGGTAAAGGGGAAGAGCAAGGATATTCAGTGGAGCATAAGGGGACAGCTGAGTGTCAGTGAAGAAGAGGGGAGTTGTCTGGAAGGTTGTGTTGAGTTGATAGATGGAGAAATTGAATTTTGAGGCACTGAACATTACCAAGTTTTTTTTCTGTGGGGCCAGCTATCATAGACTCCATATTAATGGTTTTGAAAATTAAGGCATATTGCCAGAAATAGTTGAGTTAGGTTTACTTTAGCTTAGATTAGGTAAAGTTTAAGCTATATTATGTTACATTAAGTTTGCTTTGGCTTAGTTGGTCAGGGAAACCAAAAAGAGATCAAATTTTGCATTTCATAAAGTCTACTGAAATTTATTGACAAAAGAAGGACCTGTTGTAAATTTTGGTAAAACTGAAGGTTGGACCTCCCCCTTTCCCTCCACCCCAATCCCCCACCATCTCCAGTAATTTTGGGGGACTGTGGAGGATCAAGGGTTGAAGGAGGGGAAGGAAAAACACAGGAGATATATGGCAATTGGGGGAAAAACCCTAAATTTGCCACTTTGGGAAAAATTTCTATAAAATCCCAACTGGGAAAAAACCTAAAGACAAACTAAACTAAATCTAGCCAAACCTAACCTAAGGTAATGTAACCTAACCTAAAGTAACATGAAGTAGCACTGCAATATCAGTCTGGCCTTACAAGAGTCATCCCCACCAGTGGTGGTGGCAAGGGGGCTTGAGCCTCCCCAATTATGAGCCAAGGCCCCCCTCCCCTTAGTCCCACAATATTGCTAACAACATACATAAAAAAAATTACAAGTGTCATATGTATTCATAAATAGCAATTTGCCATGAATACTTCACTCGGGTGACGTTTTGTTGAGCCCCTCCACTTTTTACCCCAGCCTTCCCTCTGCCCCCCAATGAGAATTTTCTGGTGCTGCCAATGGTCACCATATTAAAACAACACATACATGTTCTGTAGTAACTACTGTATCAACTCGCTTTGCTTTTTTAATGATTAGAAAGGAGGACCAACCCTGTAGATTTACGCAATATAGAAATAACATTAAATTCTATCTGGGATGGGTTAGATTCAGTCCCTTCAATCATTTCACTGGGAATCCCTTCACTGTCTAGGTAGGTCATACGTTGAAAATACATGACACCTCGACCACAAGTTGAGTAATTGTCAGATAATGAATGAGACATAGCTCCTTTCACAATAACTGCTAACCATTCTAGCTCCTATTAGTTTTAGGGCGGGGAGGAAAATACGTATTACCTTTAAATTTACTTCCCGACAGTCACCAAAAGTTAGAATTTATGCACGCCTTGTTTTCCAATTCATGTTTATCTTTCAACCATTCATGCAACCCCGCCTGCCTCGTGAATAACTAGTTAGTAATAATCATCTCACCTCAGCTGTTCTTGTTTTGCAGGGTTGCCAGATACTACAGTGAGAAAAAGGACAAACCTACAGTAAAAAAAAAAAAAAAGGACATTTGCCCCCCCCAAAAGACAAACGTATATATATATATATATATATATATATATATATATATATATATATATAAGTGGTAACGAGAGAAAAAAAATGTAATATGTAGAAATGGATGTAGTCGTGAAATAATGCAATATTCACTACAAATATATCTATGTACATATATACATAGCTACATTTTAATATTCAATTGCTAGGATTTCTTCAAATGAATCCTCTTTTCCTGAAGCTGCTGAGGTACTTGCAGTATACCTGCTGATATACTTGTCTGTTACCTTCAGAAGATGTCCTGTTTTGCCTATACGTAGCTACACACAAGCGTGTTGGCAGTTCCTATGTGACTGTCTCCACGTCTTCCTTAGACTTCAAGACTCAAAAAAATTTTCTGAGCTGCACCGCAGTTGCCACGACATATCTTTTTAATAGATTTTTTAGTATGACACTCACCGTGGACTACATAGCATTTTCGTCTTTTTTATTTTTTATTTTTTTTCCTCCATATGAAGTGTCAAGCAGTTTTCAATTACCTTTGCTTAATTCAAAGTTCTTTGATAGCAATGTAAGGTATGGGGAAAATATCATTTTCGCCAACGTCTGGTAACCCAATGTCGATGGTGCAGCCTGGGCAACTCGCTGTACAGGTTCTAGACACGTCACTTCCCTGTCACCGTCACGTCCGTAAACTGACAACTACCCCTTGCCCTACTTTTTTTTTTTTTTTTTTTTCTTAATCCCAATGCATTCAGTAATATCAGTACAGACACGTACGTAATCACAATAAATTTGTCAGCGTCTTAATTATATTAATTGCAAACAGTAATAAACTTTAGTGAAAAAATGACAGAAAAGGACAGATTTTGTCTGTCCTTTTTTCAGGAAAAATTAACGACAAACAGGGCCAAAAAAGGACAAATTGTCCTTAAAAGGACAAACATGGCAACTCTGTTGTTTAGTCTGAACTCGGCGCAGTGACATTCCGACGCGGGCTGCTTAACATTGCGTATACTATAAAGGGCACTGTATGACTTATTGATTGACTTTAGAAGCACAATAAGAAACTGAAGAATTATCAAGTTAATAAATAGACTTTGGCGGCAGAGAACAATCTTGTCATCTGTTAATAACAATAAAATTCACCACCATTATCTTATACTATAAAGGGACACTGTATGATTTATTGCTTGACTCTAGAAGCACAATAAGAAACTGAGGAATTATCAAGATAATATACAGACTTTGGCGGCAGAGAACAATCTTGTCATCTGTTCATAACAATAAAATTCACTACCATTATCGTCACCGTCACATACCTGGCTGGGTGCGACTTTATTTCATTATCATTTATTTTATTTATTCATTTATTTATTTATTTCAGGTGCGACTTTGAGTTTGTTACTTTGCCGACGAATCTGGTGCTACTGCAACTTATAAAGCAGAGAAAAGCACATATTCTTTTTATTGTTTGTTTATTTGATTTGTTAAAGCACAGTCTAAACTAACATTTATCTACAGGCCTCACCCATTTCCTTCTGGCAAATCTCCAGCCAAGGCAATTTCTTAGAAAAAGAAGAAGAAAAAAAAAAGTCTAATTGTTCTTGTTCAAAGTCTCAGAAAACTGGCGGTGCGACTTTTCTAAACATTTGCGACTTTTGACCAAGGATATCATAAATACCTAAGAATCCTTGCTTTCGACTGTGCGGTGCTGAAATCACGGCTTTCTTTTCATGAGGAAGTTTTCTCATATAGGGAAATTCGGTGCCATATGAAAAAAAAAGGTTTTATGTGGAAATTGTGAGCAAATTTAGTACAGAATGTTAAAAAAATGTAAGGAAATGTGTTGTTTAGGGCAAATGTATACAGAAACTATGTGATGCTTCAAACTCGAATTAAGTTCATCACAACTGCACAATGCAAGCAAGAATGTAAACAAATGTTTCGCTGCTGACTTGCAGAACTGTGGATTCGACTCTGCCGGATCCATTCCAAGTATCCACAGTTCTATGTGGAACACTACTTTTTAGTGTCCTTTAAACATCAACTTTTTATTATTTATTTATCTATTTTTTTTTTTTTTTTTTTTTCTTCTTCTTCCTCGAGCGTTCTCTCATCTGTTTAGTTTCTTCCTCCATCATCACCAGGTTTTGCTTGTCCAGCTTTTCGGTGCCATTTACTATCTTATATAGAGTTATTAGATCTCTCCTCTCCCTTCTATCTTGCAGAGTTGGCAGTCCCACTTCTTTTAACCTGTCTTCATATGTTAGTTCTCTTAATTTTGGTGCCGTTTTTGTGGCTACTCTTTGAGTCCTTTCTAATTTCCTTATATCCTTTTCACATTTGGTGACCATACCACTGCATCGTATTCCAACCTCGGACGTTTCATACTGGTTAGAATTTTTTTCATCATATTTTAAGCTATGTAGTTGAAAGCCACCCTAATATTGGTTGATGTCTTGTATGTTGATCCAAATAGTTTGCGTATGTACCGTTCTAGGCTCAGTGTATCTTGTATCACCACCCCCAGAGATCTTTTCTCACTTGGCCTTAAGTTTTACTCCCTGCCCCATCTTGTAACTTCATTTTAATCTTTTGCTTTTGTCTAGCTCCATCACATGGATTTTTTTTCTTTTTTTTTCATTAAAATCCAGTTTCCACCTCTTACTCCATTCATAGATCTTGTCTATATTACCTTGTGACTCTCGACAGTCACTAGTGTGTCTAACAACTGTCATTAGTATTAACATGTTTATGATATTTGTCTTATGTTTATGATTCCACTCCCTAGAGAGAAGGAGAGCAAGAGGCGATATGATTGAAGTTTACAAATGGGTAAAAGGGATAAATAAGTGAAGCATTGATCAGGTGATAAAAATTAGTAGCCAGGGCAGGACACACATCAATGGGTACAAGATAGATAAGCCTAGATTCAGGACAGATATAGGTAGACATTGGTTCACTAACAGAGTGATAAATGACTGGAATAGGCTAGGGCTTGGCAGACATGTAGTGAGTGCAGAGTCAATAGGTAGCTTTAGAAAAAGGTTAGATGGGAATATGGATAGAGATGATAGGTGGGTTGGATAAATATTATGATTAAAGAGGCTGCTTTGTATAGGTCATACTGTCCTTCTGCAGTCTCCACCTTCTCATGTTCTTATGTGTGTGTAATTCACTGTCGCGGTCGCCTGCTGGTTACCCAGCCAGCCTTTACCCTACGGAGCGAGCTCAGAGCTCATAGACCGATCTTCGGGTAGGGCTGAAACCACATCACACACTACACACCGGCGCCCGGGATTCGAACCCGGGCCTTCTCAATTGTGAGCCGAGCGTGCTAATCATTACACTACTACGCAGTGTTGCCAGGTTGCCACAGCCATATTTCCCTAGGCGTGCCATCAAATTTTCCCTTTTAGATGCAAAGTTTCCCTTTCTTATTTAAGGTTAATATGCTACATTTTAAAGTATTTTTATGAATATGCCCGCATATATCGACCACTATTAGTATTTTTGCAGTTATAAAACAACCTCTATATGATAGTCTACAGTCTACTGAAGCAAAATTAGAGAGAGAAAAAAAAACTCACACCAACTTACGGCTTTAATGCTTTGGATCTTCAGCTTCTTGGCAATTTCTGAGTCAGGACACACTGCTTGGATTAGTGGCACTAAATGTTCCATGGATGTAAATGGGGCATTGTGTTCACTTATGTATGCTGCTAGTCTTATTTCACTCTCTTTCACTTGTTTTTCTTGCCTACTCTTTCCACTGAATGCTGGCATTGATAGGACACTGACAGTTTTCTGACGAGCTTCCACATTACTGATATGTTTCATCCCCATTGCATGTTTTTCCAGTTCAGATTTCCCAGCTTTTCCATCCTTACCGCAAGCTTTACAAAAGTAATACATTGGCCCTTTGTCACTTTTGGAAATCCAACCACTAAATTTAGGATCACTCTCCCATTTTTTCAAATATTTTTGATTATACACCAAACATTTGCGTTTAGCTGGAGGGGTTTCGGTGTGTTCACTCTCACTGGTACTGTCTTTTGAAGCCATTTCAGCCGGTAAGAATGTTCTGCTGACAGTACATGCGTCCGCGATCGGTATCAAGTACAGACTAAGTATCTGAACTGATGCGTCCCTCTCATTCAGTCACTACACTTGTTAGGTACAGGAACTGATCCTGTATTATACCTCCCCCTTCACACTCCCTCCCTCCTCCAGCCACTCAGTTACCCCCCCCCCCACTCTCTCTCTCTCTCTCTCTCTCTCTCTCTCTCTCGTGCAGCCAACCGCACTCAGTACGGGAACTGATCGTGTATTGCATCTTCACCTTCCACTCCATCTCTCGTCTATTCAAGCACGGAGAATATACCATTTATTCTCAAAATTTCCCATATTTTTTGTTTTTCCCTAGATTTTGGTAAATTTTAAAATTTCTTCCCTTTTTCCCTCCAGGGGTCAATTTTCCCCTAGAAAAGGGAAATTTCCCTAGACCTGGCAACACTGCTACTACGTGTGTGTGTGTGTGTGTGTGTGTACACCGAGGATCAACTGTGTGTATAATCGTGGATCATGAAGTACAATGTCATTTTCCTCCAGTACCGGTCCCTTGCATAATGTTTGTTCAATGTTTAGAGATTTTTTTTTCGGTGTTCTAAGGAAATTTTACAAAACAATAGAGTCGTCGAGTTACAAAGTCACACCATCGGTGCAGCAACTCCCCACTGTGATTCCCAATCAAAGAAAATTGTGGATGAATTTAGTTTAATAGAGAAAATAAGGACGAAAGAAAATCAAGGTAATATACTTTCTTGTAATTCTAAAGGTTGAGAATGAAAGCAGCATTGACAGAAGCTCCGTTTGAAAGCCGGCACTTCACCACCAACAGTGACCACCACCATCACCATCGTTAGAGTGCTGCTGGGGAGTGGTGAAGGAGGACGATACTGGAACACTCGAGGTAAATATGACAATTTGAAGTCTTTAAGCACACATTTCAATGCTCGGGAAGCTCAGAGAAGAGAGGAAGGGCTGGTATTGTCTTGGAGGAGTTAAGAAATGCTCGTTTCTCTAAATTTCTAGATTATGGTGTAGTTTGATTCGGTATGGTGAGATGTGCTGCTTATGTTTATGCTTATGCTGTTTGTGGTGCTTGTGTGTGCTGCCCCTGTGGGATAACACTGAGGTAGCCCTTATGATGGTTAATATGGAGGTAAAACTACAGGGTTAGACTCCTCTCTTTTTCTTCATCTAACTTAGCATCCCCACCAGCAGGCTTGGGGGACTGTGGTGGGATTGGGGATTGTAGTAGGGGGAGCACAAAACAGGCGGCATATGGCAATCGGAGAAAAGAAGTGAGGAATATGCCATTTTTGGGGAAATTATGTCAGATGTAGTTAATGTTGCAGAATATGATGCAATACATGTGACATAAAGGAAAAATAGTTGTACCAATAATGTTAAGATTAAAAGGTAAACGGTTGGTTGATATTAAGGAAAACCTCCTCGTCTAGTTTTTATTATTATTATTATTATTCTTGTGTGTGTGATGGTCACTTTGTTTTTTATCTTAATTTTAACTCCTCTTGCATCCTTGCTAGACTAAAACATAACTATGCATCACTTCTTGTTCTTAGTTAAGGCACCATCGGATTAGGTAGCACGTTTTCTGCCAACTCTGCTTTCCATCAAATGTTGCATCTTGTTAACACTTTTGGAAGGCCCATTTCTGCACCTGCACACTAGACACCATTGAAACTGTTTTGCCTTGTGTATGATTTACAAAACCTGTAATAGGGTCCAGAAAAGCCTCTGCTTGCCTGTAGGTCAACAGAGTGACACTCATGATGAAATGGAGTCCCAGGCCGGCTGAGACCATGGCCTGCCAATATGAATTGCCAGTGATAGTAACCTATGTTTACTGCTGATGAAAGTGCTGCCTGAGTGACATTTAGAATAGTGTGGGTGACAATAGTATGGATTACAATTAGAATAGCATTGGTGACAGTTGAGTGACAGAATGGTGTGGATGACAATTAGATTAGTGTTGGTAAAAGTTGAGCAACAGAATAGTATGGATGACAATTTGAATGTTGTAAATGACAGATGAATGACAGAATAGTATGGATGACAATTAGGATGTTGTAAATGACAGTTGAATGACAAAATAGTATGGATGACAATTAGAATGTTGTAAATGACAGATGAATGACAAAATAGTATGGATGACAATTAGAATGTTGTAAATGACAGTTGAATGACAAAATAGTATGGATGACAATTAGAATGTTGTAAATGACAGATGAATGACAAAATAGTATGGATGACAATTAGAATGTTGTAAATGACAGATGAATGACAGAATAGTATGGATGACAATTAGAATGTTGTAAATGACAGTTGAATGACAAAATAGTATGGATGACAATTAGAATGTTGTAAATGACAGATGAATGACAGAATAGTATGGATGACAATTAGAATGTTGTAAATGACAGTTGAATGACAGAATAGTATGGATGACAATTAGAATGTTGTAAATGACAGTTGAATGACAGAATAGTATGGATGACAATTAGAATAGTGTAGTGTGTTGAATGACAGAGTGGTATGGATGACAATTAGAATAGTGTAGATGATAGTGTAATGACAGAATAGTATGGGGGATACTTAGAACAGTGTGGGTGACACCTAACCTGCTGAGCGTGATGAGCATTTTTAGCAAAAACTTTCTGGTGGCAAGGAAAGTAGATGTTTTCTTCTTTTTTTTGCAGGTATATTTTCAGAACTATTAGACAATGTATAATTGATACATTTTACTTCTCACCTCTTACCATTTCTATGATTTGTAGGCGCCAGAAGTTTCCGATATTTTGGTGTGCTACTTCCTGCAGACTTACTTCAACTAGTTACCTTGTCAATTATGCTTTGGAGATTCATAGAAAGCTGTTATTTGGCAATATGAAAGGGAAGAGCCTGGGTTATAGGAGGCTGGAATGCTTAGAAATCCCTTAATTGGGCATAATGACAGCATTGAGGCAACAGCACCTCACTTTCATCACCACTCGAACTATCTCTTTCACTGTATGCTATGTGATCTTTATCATGGTCACTTTCATCACTGTCTGTGAGGTCACTAAGGGCTTCATCAAGGGCATGAGCAATGTTTGGCATTTGCAGAATATGGTAAAGGCATCCTCCCTGTACTGTGGTGAAGATAAGACTGAGACTCATATCAGTGTGATCTGTTGAGGTTTGGTATGAGGGGGAAAATGAGTGACTGGAAGATGTAAAGGTATGAAAAGTATCTTGACAAAGTATGAAAATCTTTCCAGTCAAAATAAGATTACGGCAATTTTTTTTAATCACCATCGTAAATATTTGGTGCTGGCACAGAGCGTGCACCTCCTTGATGTCGTAAATATGCAGGCTAAGAGTGACAGAATACAATGGATAACATTTAGATTAGTATAGATGGGAGTTGAGAGTGACTGAATAGTGTGGATGACAGTTAAGAGTGACAGTCAGAATGGCATAATTTGCAGAATAGTGTGGCTGACAGTTAAGAGTGACAGAATAGCATGGTTAACAGTAAGGGTAGTAAAGTGGCAGTTAAGAAAGTTTATCGTTGATTATGAATGCATTATGTACCAGTTAAGACAGTATGTGGTGTATAGAACTCATCATAGTGAGCTTTGCAGTATTTACTATTTACTGTAGATAAGATTATAACTTTGCTCCTGAATGATAAAAAAAGTCTCATTAAAGATTGTCTTTTTTTTAGGAGTTATGGTATGAATGATAGTACTTTGAGGAAAGATTCAGTGAAGGAGGCAACATAGTGATTACCTAACATTTGATTCTCCTTTCCAGATGTTTGTCAAGCCGTTTAGGATTAAATCACAAACACAGCTGAAGGGGTCGGATCGGTGAGTATTATACAATAGTCAGCTTTATTGAATGTGTGGTGTGGTGTGTTAAGTTGAGGAATGTGCACTCAGCACAGCCAGGTCTTCAGTATGGAAGCAGTAATTATTCCAAAGAAAATCAGCATAAAACCACCTCAGGTCCCCCAACTGGCAGAGGTGAAATGTCAGAGGCACCTCCTCCTTAGGGGATCTTGAGAAGGAATAGGAGAAATAGGGCAAGGTACAGATGTGATTGGAGGAGCTCAATGGAAAAGATAGGGTGACAACATAAGAAGGATTTCAGGTAAGGAAAAGGTCAAGAACTGTGAACATTGAAGTCTCCAAGAATGAAGATCTCCATAAAATGAAAGAAACACAGAATGTGCTCCACTTTTTAAGTTGCTAAAGAATTTCTTACAGTTAGATGAGTTAGGTGAGAGGTAGACATCAATCAGTTAAGGGGGGCATATGACAGGGGTTGTGTCTCCTCGCCTACCCTATGGTGCCACTCCTGAAAGTCATGCCTCTCAAGTCTCTATGCAGGCTCCCTTCCAGAAAGAGGCATTGACTTGCCACACATGAGTTCTGTGGGCACCCCATTGGATTCCTCCACACTGAGTTATCCTTTATGGAGACAACTCAATAAGCAGGATTGGTTTCTGGTTAGCTTGTGTATCAGTCATTGTCATTTACTACTACCAATCTATGTGTTCTTTCTCTCTCTCTACTCCACACATGTGTTTCTCTTTCTTTACTAAAAATGCTTCCAATATCTCCTTCCCTTCTCTCTTGGGACACAGTCTTCTTGTCTCCTGATAGGACACCTGTTTGCCCTATCTTTGCCTGCTGCATTCCTACATTTCATACTCAAATCTGTCTTTCACCTCCTTTTGCTCTACACTGATTGGTCATTTCCACCGTTCATGATCCATTTTGCTCCCTTACAAACCTCATTTCTCTCATGTGTGCACACGTTCCCTCTTGCTGGCTCAGACAGAGGACTTTTCTCCAAAGTTGGCTGACGTCAGACTCTCTCACTCGCTCTATACTCACTTGGACATCTCATCACTCATCAATCAAGCCACGTGATAACTACTGACCACTTTCCATCACGTTGGTCTGTTGTACAGTACAAAAATATATGTCTTGAATCTACATAAGTATCACTTTCAAAAGCCCATGACCTGATTGTTATCAAACTTAAACCTACCACTCCAAGCCTTCACGCCACTCTTACCACCATGCTAACCAATACAGAAGCCAGCTGCCCACCACCACAGTGGTGACATCTCCAACTAATACAGAGATGGCAGAATCAACTAATACTTGTGCCACATGTCCTTATACAGTAGCCATTGTTGGCATTGACGGATTATGCTGGTAGTGGGACTTAAATTGATTTCATAGAGTTGCAAGCCATGGGCAGGGGCACTGGTATCCCTGTGAGAAGATGACTACCCCCCAAAAAAACAGCAGAAACAGAAGGGGGAGTGAGCCATGGGAGGTAGAGGGCACTCACTCCTCACCTGGATAGAATCTACCTAACACCAGTAGACAGCACAGGTGAATTTAGTTTGCTCTGGAGTTGTTGCCAGATGATGGAAAACTCTGAATGAATATTCAAGAGTTTGGGCATGAGAGCAAGTCAGGTCATTGTGCACATTGATGCAACATCCAACTTGGAATGAGAATAGAGAAAGTAAATGGGAACAGAAAAAGTGCTACTGTCAATTGCCTCAGTCAACTGTGTTTGAGTGAGGAAAAGATGAGGTTTAGTAGATGAGAGGTGGTGTTCTATAGATTGGAAAATGTTACAGAAATTAAGGGGATGTCAAGACATTAATGGTCGATACCAGTAGACCAGTTTCACTTGGAGACATTTACAATCAGAAAGGAAAGAAGCCTCAGAAGGGAAGTGTGAGGCTGGTGTAGGAGTCTCCATATCTAATTCTAAAATTTTGAGTGAAGGGTATGTGTTGTGTAAGTAGGTGCACGTAGTTTTGTGTGAAGGAAGGCAGTTGTCTTTGGAGGACTGGCTGTATTTGCTTTGCTGTACTTATCTACTTGTATTTTACTGGAGGGGAGTTTTCTCATAGTATCCTGTCTCTGCATCCATTATCCATTTTCTTCTTAAAAACATTGGCAGTTTTGGCATTCGCAGTTTCCTCTCTAAGCTCGTTCTAATTGTTCATAATTCCATGAGGAAAACTATATGTCTTAGTATCTTTTCTACAATTTTTGTTCTTTAATCTCATGCTATGTCCCCTTGTACTCTGTGTGTCCAAAGTAAAAAATGCTCTCTGTTCATGTTTTCCATAGCATTTACCATTCTACAGTATAAACATTTATCAAATCTCCCTCTATGACTGCGCCACTTGAATTACGAGACAAAGGGAAACCTTTGAGTTTATTCTGGGTTTGATAACAAGTTTACAGCATCCACTGATCAAATGCTTTGGACCTGAGAATTTTCATTGTTAAACTCATTTATTATTTTACTATTTTGAGCGTATAACTTCCTTACATTGTGCTTCATTATATACCTGCCTTTTGTCATCTTCCAGTGTGTGTCATTTCCACTGTGTTGCTGTTTCAGTAAAAAGCTGAGAGTAGAGCTGGGGGAGGCATTCCCTTCCTTGACGGCAGATGACCTGACTGTCCTGGTACCCAACAAGGAGGATGTGGTGCTCATCCGCATGTACTGCTATAAGGGGGAGTCTGTCCTCGTCTATCAGGTATGTCTCTCTCTCTCTCTCTCTCTCTCTCTCTCTCTCTCTCTCTCTCTCTCTCTCTCTCTCTCTCTCTCTCTCTCTCTCTCTCTCTCTCTCTCTCTCTCTCTCTCTCTCTCTCTCTCTCTCTCTCTCTCTCTCTCTCTCTCTCTCTCTCCTGTTCACTATTCTATATATTTGTAGTCCATCTTTCATATTAAAGGAGCCTCTGTTCTTTGTCTTTCCCTTATTTGTCCTTTCACTCACCATTCATCCCTCTCTTAAATAGGTAAAGCCTTCATTCGTTTACTCCTTTTTTCCTTTCCATATCACAAACTCTTACACTTGCCATTCATCCTTGTCAACAGGTACAGAAGGAACCTCTATTCTTTGTACTGGAAAAGGAGAAGAAGATGTTCCCAACAGTCTACCTGCTGTGGCGACACCCAGACCTCCTGCACACCTTCACCACACACGCACCTGTCATCGGTGTGCTAGCTGGTGGAGCAGACCTCATGCTGCCAGGCATTGTCACCAAGGGCGAGGCAAGTGTTGGGTGTGCTGATACTCTGCCTTGGTTGTGTGGGTGTTAGAAGTGGGTGTTTTATCCTTTGTGTTGCTTTGTTATCTTGTCTGGTGCAATGCTTTATTTCTCTGTGTAATCCATTGATATTTTATAGTGAACTCCCCTGTGCTGGAATTTATTTGTCTTGATCCTTATATCTACAGTGCCATTACTCACAGTGGCATTTATATCTTACTGAAATAACTTATAGTTGAAAATGGATGTATGGAAATGCAGAAAGGTAAAAATATGTACGCACGCCCACACACACACACACACACACACACACACACACACACACACACACACACACACACACACACACATATTAAAGCATTCATTACTACTGCAGATGAGCCCAAAGTCTTACGGGAGATTTGAGAAGGGCTTTCCTGTGGCTGTCAACACCGTAGAGAATAAGGCTCCCATGGCTGTGGGAGTCACCGCCCTCAGCTCCATGGATATGTACATGGCGGGGAGGCAGGGCCGAGGTGTCAGCGTCTTGCATGTCTACAGGGACCTGCTGTGGGAGATGGGCACCAAGACTCCACCGCCCTCCTTTGGTGTGCCTGACATTGTCGCTGATACCCTCGTTTCTCCTTCAGGTGTGTGCTGTGGGCTGTCACGGGTACTACATGGACCTCCCTTCTCTAGCCTCTTATCTGTTAGTCAATAGTCAGAAATCCAGTTTTAGGTTGTAAAGGAATGCAACATAAGTGGAGATTACCGAACACAATAAAGGTGACAACATTATGTGACTTTTGGTTCTGTTTGTGGTTTGATTTTATAAATGGGTTTAATATTTTATTAATAAGATATCTTCATAAACCTAGCTGTGAGTTAATGGATGTTACTTTACTTTAAGAGTATCTTACAAAACAAATTTATGCTGCTCCTGTGTGCCAGGCATCCTTGATCAGTAATGGTTGAATTGTGCAGCAGTGGTATGCTTTGTCAGTGTATCATTCATAGGTAGAGAATGAACACCTTTTTGTAATGTGCATTGTTTTTTTGAGTGTATTGTTTTGCATGTATTGTAGGGTCCAAATTCCACACCCATTCTCTACCTCATAAATTTGACATTTTCTGACATCCTCACTATAAAAATCAAGTAATTCTCCTGCAGTGTTTTCTGTGCTAGGCTAGTCTTCTAAAGTGTCAGGTCATCAAATTCTTCCAAGACTAGTACTCTTATATTTATTCTTGAACCATTGTACTTGCAGTTATTAGTATGTCCCACATTAGCTGTTCAGGTTCTCATTGCATGCCAAGTGCTCATCACTAGGACAAAAAATTAGTAGTCATTACTACATTTTTTCAAAAAAATTTGTTGAGCATTTTTCCATTAAGTACTGGATACTTTTTTTTTTTTTTTTTTGCTCTAAGAAATCCATGATAGTTGATGTAGGTGATTCATGTTATTCACATTCCTAGTTTTGTTAACCAGGGAATTGGTGTGACTCATGCCATATGTTCTGAAATCTCTGCAAGATACATGAATTCTGTAATAGAATAAAGCTATGTTTGCTCCACATTACATGAAGAATATGTCATTCCACTTTGCAGGTGATCTTCAAGTTGTGTAATGACTTTCAGAGAGTGCAAATGTGGATATCCAAGAGATCAGTAACAGCAATGTGGACCAGGAGAAAGAAGGTGAGGTGGAGCAGCTGACGGATGAGACACAGAAGCTGGACCTGGACAGTGATGGAATGACAGAAGGTGGTGGTGGTGGTGGTTCTGCCCCTGAGCCAGCTGACCACCACCAGGAGGAACACTCACACATGCCAAGTGAGTCATGACAGAGTGCACTTACTCACACCACACACACTTGCATACACTTAGATCTATACCAGTACTGCAACATATTTTCCTGTATGAATTCTTACCATGCACATTGCAAACCACACTGTTACTCTTGCACACACTTCTTTTTTGTACATGAGGACTCCTATTTACTCATGCTCTCTTTTATACTTTAAATGCTAATGTTTACTTCAGTGGTCTAATATTTGTAGAAGTAAAAATAATGTATGTAAAAAGATTTATCTTTCACTGTCGTGGTGTGAAGAGGTGACAGGTAGATGGACCAGCTTTGACAAACACAATATCACTTTTTATTTAGTATTGTGTATTTCTCCAGAGGACCTTGAAAACACTGTTGATATACCTTTAACAGTAATGTGTGGTCATGTTTGCTTCTCTTAAGGTGAAATTTTATTTATTCATGATGTTGGGATTCTTCTTAAAGTATTAAGAATAGAATACCCAGATAGTTGGAACACCAAATTGGAATATGATGAAATATTTCAGAATATGTGGTTCTTCTCTGTGGTAGAGTGGTGAATACTCATGTAAAATTTAGCATTTTATTTGTTTATCAATTGATTGATTTTTTTTATAAACACTGATAATGTATCTAAATACAGTGCCTGGATACCAATCTCACACTTGTTGAATCAGATAAGGTATCACACTTTCACTCTTAACTCTGCTGGAAAGATGATGATAGAAGGAATAAAAATACTGATAAATAGTTATCATCTTAGAGTTAGAAGTGCATTTCTGAATAAGATATCTATGGATTGCAAAATAAAGAAAGCATGAAGCTTTTTTCCTCTTCACATCTCATTAAAAAAGATTGTAGTATATTATCAGTAAACATAAAGCAAAAAAGAATATACCGCTCCTTCTCCTGCAGCTGCCACAGGTCCAGAGGCAATGGACAATCTCCTGCTGCACTGCTTCCTCAAGGCATGGAAAACTTCTGCCAAGAAGATAGAAATTCCCATCCTCACTAGCAACTTCTACCGGTTACACATGGTGCCAGCATGCCCAGATGGAGCAACGCTGGACATCAAGAAGTCATCGTACAAGAAGCTGTCCAAGGTGTAGTGTGTGTTTTCTGTAGTGTAAAGAGGAGGTGGCTTTAGAGTGGAAGGCAACAGGTGTCTGGGGAGTTATTGTAAAATGTAATTTGCGTGAAGAGTATCCAATTTTTCCAAGAACAAAAGATTGAAGATGCATGCCTCTGTTTTTTTTTGTTTTTTTTTTGGTGTTGCAAAATGTTGCTATTAGGAATGAGGTCATTGGATTGACAACCTTTTTATGCTTTTGATTCTCAGTTTATCCCTCAGAGGGAGTCTTATTGGAAAGAAAAAAAGTGCAAATACCTAATGCATAATTTACAGTAGAATGTAGGACAGTAAGTAGAACATCACAAAAATAGATAGAAGATGCAGTTTGTTTTTATTGATATTGTCTGTAGTCTGCTTTTAATAATTTTTAATTCATATTGGCTGATTATATAAGAAAAAATATGTACTTGGAAATATACTCAGAGTTTTTAACTTTTTATAGAAATCATCGTGAATTGGAAGTGGAAATGCATTGTAATTCATAATAGTTTTTATCTGGTTATTGTTTTGTTTGGTTTATGATTAATATTCCTTGGGTTGAAGAAATTCTGAATTTGTTCTCGGTAAACTTAAAGGCAGATGACCTGACATTTCATTCATGTTTCAGTTTCTGAATGCCATGGCCAAGAAAAATCTCATTCAAGTGAAGGAGTTCCCTAAAGGCATCGAGAACATCACTGCCATCAACTGGGCTCATGAAGATATCAAGGCTTTTGTGGTGGACCTGGTGAGACTTGCATCACTTCTGTCCAGCACTTGATGTTTATTATTTCTTTGTTTATTTCACTAACAAACCAAAGCTTAATTTGATAGCAGTAACAGGTAGGTATGCAAATTCCACAATTTATTACCATGGAAAAGTATAGGAATGCAACATAATCAACTTGACAACATTTGACCAGATCATTAAAAATTTAGTATATTTGTTTCTCTCTCTCTCTCTCTCTCTCTCTCTCTCTCTCTCTCTCTCTCCACTTCTTTAATTATGAATTAGCAGATTGGTTGGCTGAAGATATGATGGATGTTGAATTATACTCATGACAGTGTTAATTTTCAGGAGGAGACTACTGCTAAACCTGACCCAGGCAAGAGTAATAGTGGCTCAGGCTTTGTTCCTCCAACTATAGAGGAGGTGTACCAGGTGTCAGGAGACACAGTGGCATTCTTCAGGGCCTGTGGCCGCAGGTGTGTCAAAGGAATCCTTTAAGAATGCATTGGTAATGTCCCTCTTTGTGAATCATTGTCCCTGACTTGAAAGATATTACTTTTGATAACATAAAAGAATGATAATTGTGTGAAAAATAATTATAAGATCCCTTTGTAACATGTCAATATTAATTTTTATTTCTTTACAGTAAAGGAGATGTATTACTGTCTGGCGAAGTAAGAACTTTGGTGACAAATTATATCAAGACAAAGGGTTTGCAAAAGGAAGGTCAAAAGTAGGTGAAATGTTCTGTTTGTTTCTGATGAGTGTTATACATATGTGAATGTCAACTTAGGCCTTGTGATTTTGCCACCATAGGACAAGCAAATATAGTAATGCTGTCACTGGGTGATGATGCACTCTCAGTCCACTGATTCACAAAAGTATCCCTGTCTGCAGCAGAATTTAATTTAATATGCAAACTTCTTCCAGAGTGGTAAATCTTGACCCTGTGCTGCACGAGGCAGTAGTGAACAGGAAGGAAGGCTACAAGGAGACCCTCCGCTGGGATGAAATCTTTTCCCGCATGTTGGGCAAGATGGCTCCTGCTGCAAGGATTACCCGTGTTGGCTGTGCCCCCATCATCAGAAAGGGCAAGCTGGAACCCATTGAACTGGCGGTGGCCAAACGGAGTGGTAACAAAAAGGTACGTCGTGTCTTTGGAGGCTGTAGGGATAGAGTTAGGTTGCAACAGTTTTTATAGAAGGCGGAAATGGAAAACAACTTTAGGGCATATATGGTAGAGCTGTGAAAGAGGAAAAGAGAGAGACAGACACACATACATACATACAGAGACAGAGAGAGGAACAGACAAACACACAGATACAGAGGGAGGGAGACAGACAGACAGATACAGAGGGAGAGAGACAGACAGACAGACACACAGACAGATACAGAGGGAGAGAGACAGACACAGACACACAGATACAGAGGGAGAGAGAGAGACAGACAGACACACACACATACAGAGGGAGAGAGACAGACAGACAGACACACACACAGATACAGAGGGAGAGAGACAGACAGACAGACAGACAGACACACACAGATACAGAGGGAGAGAGACAGACAGACAGATTCACAGATACAGAGGGAGAGAGAGAGACAGACAGACACACAGATACAGAGTGAGACAGACAGACAGACACACATACAGATACAGAGGGAGAGAGACAGACAGACAGACAGACAGACAGACAGACAGACAGACACACAGATACAGAGGGAGAGAGACAGACAGACAGACAGACAGACAGACAGACACACACAGATACAGAGGGAGAGAGACAGACAGACAGACAGACACACAGATACAGAGGGAGAGAGACAGACAGACAGACAGACAGACACACACAGATACAGAGGGAGAGAGACAGACAGACAGACACACAGATACAGAGGGAGAGAGACAGAGAGACAGACAGACAGACAGACACACAGATACAGAGGGAGGGAGACAGACAGACAGACACACATACAGATACAGAGGGAGAGAGACAGACAGACAGACAGACACACAGATACAGAGGGAGAGAGACAGACAGACAGACAGACACACAGATACAGAGGGAGAGAGACAGACAGACAGACAGACACACAGATACAGAGGGAGAGAGACAGACAGACAGACAGACACACAGATACAGAGGGAGGGAGACAGACAGACACACAGATACAGAGGGAGAGAGACAGACAGACAGACACACAGATACAGAGGGAGAGAGACAGAGAGACAGACAGACAGACAGACACACAGATACAGAGGGAGGGAGACAGACAGACAGACACACATACAGATACAGAGGGAGAGAGACAGACAGACAGACAGACACACAGATACAGAGGGAGAGAGACAGACAGACAGACAGACACACAGATACAGAGGGAGAGAGACAGACAGACAGACAGACACACAGATGCAGAGGGAGAGAGACAGACAGACACACAGATAGAGTGAGACAGACAGACAGACACACATACAGATACAGAGGGAGAGAGACAGACAGACAGACACACACACAGATACAGAGGGAGAGAGACAGACACACAGATACAGAGGGAGAGAGACAGACAGATACAGAGAGAGAGAGAGAGAGAGAGTCACACTGTTGATAGACGTTGGTATGTGTTGCTTTGTCTCACATTTAGCACATTGAGCCAATTAGCCTCATCCCAGTGAAAATGTTTTAACAGGAAATGTGACTGTACGAGCCCTGTGTACGCAGGTTTCTTTATGGAGTGGTGGCCTTTGTCTCTTGTAACTCATGCACACATTGCCTAACAGTTTACACAGATATTCATTCCACTAAGAGACAGATTTACTACTTTTTTATTTTTCAGGACTGAATTGGTAGGACACTTTTCTAGGTCTTGCTGGATAATGTTAACAGCACACACATGTTTTTTGAGCCCCACCAGAGTGCTGTTCCTGGGTTGGTATGGTATATCACAAGTCATCTCCTTCCACCCTCTCACATACTGCATGACAACACAATCACTCATCTGCAACTGTATGGCTATTTCCTTGATTTGCTTACCATCAGTTATTGTCCTCATCTATTGCCCAGATTGTTGCTCTAAAGGTGGTGGCTAAGCAAATCAAGGAAATGGCCACACACTTGCAGATAAGTTATCATATTGTCAGGTGGTATGTGACAAGGTGGATGGAGGGACGGTGTGATGCCATACCAGCCCAGGAAGTATGGTATGGTAGGCCTTGAAAAACATCTGTGTGCTGCGATCATTATCAAACAAGACCTAGAGAAGTGTCCTACTATTTCAGGCTGGAAAATGAGGATGGGTAACAAATGTATCTTTTTGTGAAGTATCTGTACAGACTGTTTTGTTGCCCCATGAAGAAACTGATTCTCCCCCAATGTGCAGAGGGCTTGTAGGGGTTACTCAGTGAGATGAGGCTGACTGGCCCAAAGTGGCTAAGGGAAGGATGTTAGCATCCTGCATGAGTTGGAGAGGCAAGTTTGGGCTTGTTGGGCTGTAATACCAACTGAACCAGTACAGGATCTTGCCACATTGTCTGAGATAGGTGAGGAAGCACAAGTGTGTCCTATAATGTATTAGAAGCAAGATTGTTTCTCTTCACAGTTTGAATCTGCAGCAACAGGTCTGACTTACACCTGGCATAAACTTTTGACAAAACTGTACTGTGGATGTGAGTGTGAGTGTGAGTTCGTGTTTCTTGAAGTAGATTTCTTTGCATGTGATAGTCCTGGCCAGTGTTGTAACTTGATGTCCTCTTCACAGGTGACGCTGGTCTACAATGTTCATATCTACGGCATCGATGAAGCTGAATTTGCCCACCAGATCCAAGTTGGTGTGGCAGCAAGCACAAGTGTTGGTCCTGCCGAGCACAAGCCTCAGGGCACCACTCAAGTCCTGGTGCAGGGAAACCAAGTGGCCTTCATTGGGAAACTTCTGTTAGGTGAGGCAAGGCTGGTTGATTGAAGTAGTAACTGGAATAGAACAATAAGATTAGAACTGTAAAGGAAAATACTGTTCGTGATCTTGTTTAGGTCTCACTCTTAAAGGAGGATGATAATCAAGTATTTCTATCTAAATTTGTATACTTTGATTTTCAGAAACTTATCACTTACCCAAAAAATACATCCGTGGCCTTGAGCTGGCTGCAAAGGGAAAGAAGTGAGGCATGGCGGCACCTCCATGGCAGCGCGGCGCCCATCACAGTGTCAGGATTTCCGTGCAAACCATTACCACTACAACATAATAAATTATATATTATTTGATTCGTTTTATTATTCTCTGTGATCTCTCAATACACAGCAATTCCAGAAGAAAAAATAAAAAACTTCAACCTTTCCTTTTAACCAGCTTTTGTTTTGCCCATGGCTGGACTATTTGCTAACCACACCCCATTTCTCCTTTCAACCTAGTCCGGAAAACGTCTAGAAACACGTGGAAAAGACGAGAGATTACCCTTAATGTGTTCCGTGGATTCGTTACAATGGCTGTGTGGGGACGGTAGTAGTGACCATGAAGGGCTGTGGGGGTACCAAGGAAACCGTGTTGTCTGGTGGCACGGTAGGGGTAGGGTAGGGTAGAGTGTGGTGGTGGGTGGTATGTACTGTGGTATGATAGTTATGGTGTGGTGCTAACGCTACACCAACACATTCAACTATCCTGTGTGTGTTGGTGGTGGGTGCCACAATCAGATAAATAGTGACTAGCCACGTGTGTGCGTGCGTGCGTGTGTGAGTCCACTACTTCATTTAATTGGGCATCACCGAATGGAAGGGGTGGTGAGTGTGTGGTGCCATGTTTAGGCTGTGTGGGATTGCTTCTAAAGAGTGTATAATTAGTGCAAAGGAGTGTGTGTGTGTGTGTGTGTGTGTGTGTGTAAGCCCGAGTGCCAGGGTTTATGCCTACACTCAGGGGGCTCAGGTCTGGGGCTAATGGGGGGGATTCATGATCAAAGCACAGCATTAAGACTAGAAACTCATTCATGTCAGGAATGGCTACACTTCCTGATGGCGCACACTGGCTAATTAACTGCCCTACATGATAGACAGATACTGTTAAATTGGACTTCCTCTATGTATATATGTGTTCATGGTTTGTAAGCATTTGTGTGTAAGTATGTGTACTTTTTCCCCCCTTTTTTTATGCTGGTATGTGTGCGTTTTGGGGGAGGTGTCGGCTTGGTTCATGGGTGTATCTATAGTAGTGTTTGTGTGGATGTATTTTTAAAACTGGGATACTTCAAGATACATCGACACCATGCCAAGGCTGAAACTAGCAGTAGACACCCTCGAAATTATGGATGTGACCAAAGAAATTTATCAAGGTGTGGCTCGGAATTGGGACACACAGCAGCCCCATTGTGGGTTTGAGCACTTATTTCTTTATTTCCCATTTATTCTTTACTTCCATCATCGCGTATTCCTTTATCACGCGTGTTTTTAGGCATTTATTTCGCGTGACAACGAGGGGATAAGTCTATTATAAAAAAAAATTGTCAACCCAGATAATACATAGTTGCAAGTGCTAAAATATTCATGTCTCTTGGCATACGTCGTTACAATGATAAGCAAGACGTACGGAATCTGTATCACCGCCAATAACCACATCACCACGAAGCTGCGACGCCTTGAAATCAACCCTCCCCTGACTGATACTTGGCAACCCTGAATGAAACACGATCATCAGACTACCAGTTAATGGTTTCCTAGTTGTACCATGTCTTTCCTCGTTAACAATTCCCTAGTTACAAAAAGTTCTCATAGTATCATGCTGCATTACACAAGTAAGTGTTACGGAGCAAGTGCCCCCCGTGTTGGTTCTACACGTTTCAATTGTACACAACCGTAATACACATGGTCGTCGGCAGGAAAAGAAAAAAAAAAAAAAAAAAAAAAAACCGTAGGGGGCGGCATGGAGATCGCTGTGGGGGAGAGGGTTAAGGCAGTAGCGTAGCTATGGAAGGGGACATGGGGTTCTATAAATTCCAAGAAGCGGCAAATGCACTCCTTACCCCCCCACCCCCCCACCCTCAGGATAATACCCTAATCAAGTTCATTACTAATAGAGATAAGATCCGGCTAAAAAACTCCTTTTTAAAAGTTCACAGGTTTGATTCTGTATTTGATAAAAGCGGGAATAGGAGTGCAAGGCTAGTTAGTGATCACGGCAATTAAGGCGAGTAGGTACCATCCAGCGCTACTACTACTAAAAAAAAAAAAATAAATAAATAAATAAAAAAAGGAAAAAAAACACCGTCTACTCCATTATTTCAATACCAATACATGTATCTGTCTCTGACTTACACAATCTTAAAAAGAAAAAAAAAAAAAAAAAACGTGCAATAAACAGAAATACCTGAAGCTTTCCAACACGTTGGCCTTCACTGTCACAGACTTCGATCCACGGCGCGTGATACACTACAGCAGCGGCGCTCGCCGCGCCGAATCGGTGACTGTCTCCTCTTCTTAACTTTGTTGGTTTGGGGGAGGAGTTGGATCAGTTCGAGGCTTCGAGGGGCATCAGTTCAAGGCTTCGAGGAGCAACCATTGTTGAATCCTTCCATTTTCTTTTTCCTATTCGCTTCTCTCTATTCACTGTTCATTTAGATTATACGATCGTATAATCATTGAATGAGGATTTTGTTACCATCATCAGCCTTGCTTTACTAAGTCTATATTATTCCTGAGATGCAACACAACAAAATAGCGACCTTTAGCTCACTCATCATCACCACATGGAGGATGATGTGAAGCTTCACCGAACAAATCAATTTATATTGTCTTGTTGGCCGGTGGTCCCAGTACTCCCACATGAAATCTATAGTGCAATGTATGTGTATGTAGTATAAGATGTGAATCAACAAGTGAGGAAAAGGAATGGAAATAAAAGTTCAATAGAGGCAACGGTTATTCAGACACTACTCAACCTCTTCTTAATAATTATTCATACCTACGCAGTTGTCTTACCTAATTGTCACTGCTGCTGAGCTGCTCCGAATCTGGTGACTGAAGAAGGCGAAAGGAAAGAACACAACTTTCTTTACCTGACCAATATTTATTCACCATAGTAATAGAGCAGTGAATAGTTTAAACCAAGATATGCTGCGTTCGTCATCCGACAGTACAGTACAGACATGCAGGGCCACTTGACGGGCTCCAGGAGTAGATTTTTCGACCTAACTTAACACAAAAAGGTGAATTTCATGTTTTGCTTGACTGAGGAGAAAGAATCTCTGAGGACGCCTGGCTGGCCGCTACGACGGGTTGTCAAGGGTGCGGGTTATATTGAGGAGTTTATACTGGCCAGTCAGTGTCTCTCGTCAGTCAGTGTGTCGCCAAGCAGCGTTAGTACCTGCTGCCGGGACTAACCGTTGAGCGTGGGCGAATAAGATAAAATAAAGGACTATAACATGATCAGCAATGGGTTTATGTAACGTAAATATTATGATACATTAAAGCCTTAACCAAATGTAAGTTTTTTGTTCATCGAGGAAATATCTACAAAAATTATCGTTCATACCATTTTGTTTTAAAATCTACACAAAATGTACAAATTTCAAAAAGTTTCAAGCATTTCTTTGG
>JAHFWG010000108.1:204582-219791 GCA_020233015.1 Callinectes sapidus | reverse complement strand
CTCTCTCTCTCTCTCTCTGGGTCTTAATATGGAAACGAGATGCGGAACGAGGCAGCGTGTCAGCAAAACAGCACACGAGTCAAAGTTAGAGGGAGACTCAACTGTAACACGGCAAGGTAGAGATACATGTTCACTGATCAATATTCTAATTGTTCCTCAATGTTTGTTATTTATTCCGGAACTTACGAGGACATGAGGAGAGAGAGAGAGAGAGAGAGAGAGAGGGGGGGGAGGTAATATTGTTCATCTCTCTTTCCTCATTTGCTCCTTCTAGTCCCCCTTTTTTTTTCTTTTTCTTTTTTTTTGTCTATCTGATCGTATTTTTTTCTTCCCAACAGCCACGAATACCATGTACTTCCTTATCTATTTTCCATGTACGTTTATTTCACTTGCATTGTAAAGCACAAAATTCATACTTATTTCTTCCCTACGTAGACTGCTGTTTGGCAGGTCTTATGCCCTCTATAAATTCATGAATATTGGAGAATATCCTTATATGTTTATCCTCGTCTATTTGCAATGTACATTTAATTTACTTGCCTCTTGTACAACGTAAAATCCATACTTCTCATTTTTCTTCCATCATGGTTTGTCTATAGTGTTATGCGTTTCACAAAAAATAATGTTTTAAATCACTTTCTCCTTACTTTAGGGACTTCAACATAATCACTTTTTGTTTACATTTTTTTTAATCACTCCCTCAACACCACGATCTTCCTCGGTACTATTTTTTATGTCATTCACTCCATACCCCTTTGGCTCTCTTCACCACCACGGTTCTTCCCCGCAGGCCCCTCCACCAAGGCCCTCAACGACTTGGTCCTCACCCTGAACAGCGAGGAGTGTCTCTCAGAGGGACCAATCAAGTTCAACGCCTTCATCTTTGGCCTCCTCAAGTGAGTCATCTGTCGCTACGTGTGTGTGTGTGTGTGTGTGTGTGTGTGTGTGTTGATGGAAGAAAGATAATAAAGGTGTTGATGTGAAAGTTTGATCCTAATGAAATATTAAAAGTTTGAGAGAGAGAGAGAGAGAGAGAGAGAGAGAAAAGAGTCAGAGTGCAGGAAGAGCACGCCAGTCAGTAACAATAACTCCCGCGAGTCACCTGTAACCCTCCGCCTCTCTGCCCCTGCAGCATCCGGTCGCTGGACTCGTGGCTGGGTTACCTGCGGACGAGGGAGAGCGTGATCCAGAAGCATTACCATCCCGAGGCCTTCCTGTACCTGGCCAACACAGCCACCAAGTCTCTCTACGATGACCTGCTCCTGTCGCTGCGGCCCCTCGCCCTGCTGCCCTTCAACCTGGACTTGCTTCACGAGTACAAGGCTCTGCACGCCAGCCTGCAGAAGATGGAGGAACGCCTGCTGCTCCACACAGGCTCCAAAGAAAGTCCGGGTGATCGCCCGCCATCTGTTCTCGACCTCCACTCCAAGGAGACGAAGGAATTCAAGAACGCCGCCCAGCAGGACCGCGTCAAGGCGCTGATGCGGGTGCTCGCCTCGCCAGAACTCGATGAGCATGAACTCCTGCACTCTACGCTGGACCACTCGCGGGATCGAAGTCGCAGCCCGCGCCCACGCTCCTGTTATGACCACGTGACGGGAGAGGAACTCAGCCCTGCACAACGCAAGCGCTGGAGCGGCGTTCAGCTCGGTTCGCGGCTGTTGACAGCCATCGACAAGTTGATGCTAGAGGAGGCTGCCGGCACCTCCAGCGAAGACTACACTGATTCCATTGACAACCCGAAGAGCGGGCGGTCATCGGGGGCACGGCGGGGCAGTGTTGGCCTCAATGACGACCTCCCGTCAGACCTGAGGATCAGCGACGTGTCGAGCCGAGACGGCGACGTGAGTGAGCGGTCAGCCTCTGAAAAGGACACAGAGAACGAGAAGGGCGCCAAGGCGTGTGTTGAGAGTGAGCGTGATGAGGAACCTGAGGGCGTCAGGTTCCGGCGACTACAAATGAAATGGGAGCAAATGGCCAGCCCTGAGAAGAAGCCTGCCAAGGCACAACAGCAGCAGCAGCAGCAGCAGCAGCAGCCTCAGCAACCATCACAGCCACAGCCGCCTCAGCCCGAAAAGTCCATCAGCCCCAGCAGCGGCAGCAGGTCTAGAATACCGCGGCCTGTGAGCATGACATCTCCCCAGCGACCCTTCAAGGCCTTTGACCCCTCTAAGGAGAAGACGTCGCCGCAGGTGAAGCAGCCCCCGAAGTACCTCCCAGCGTCCCCGAAGGAGCTGCCCAAGCCTGCCCCACGACGCTCGCTGAAGGACAAGGCAGCATGCCAGTCCCCGGCAGGCGACGAGCAGGGAGGCGCTGCACGCCCTCCCTCGGTGCGCTCCCGCCTCGCCCCACGCCCCACCTCCATCTCCAATAACATGGTGCGCGCCTCCTCAGTGCCTGGCCGCGTCCCCGCCTCGGCAGACAAGAGCAGCAGCCCCAGTGGCAGGTATGAGGGCCAGCGTAGGTATGGTGGACAGCCCAGGTCAGCCAGCCACGGGAGACGCGTGACGCCCGGAGACTCCCCCAAGTAGGTACCCTCCCCCGGCCTGAGCAGATACGGGTGGTCTTGGTGGAGTCACCTCACTGAATTCCTTCCTTCGTTTAATTCTCATTTTGTCTCGGGAATTCTTACCTAAGAAGTACATTATTTTGTTGTATTATCTGTTCCTATCCTGCCATACCACTACCACCCCCACCACCACCACCACCACCACCACCCGTGTCTTCATTGAGCATTTCATTCTCTCAAAAAGAAAAAATTTTATATCAAAGATATACTGTCACACAACCTTTACCCGGCACTGAGTCAAAGCACAAAGAAGACAGAAAGCACCCACACACCGCCGCGCCTTGCCTTATAGTGGGGAGTATTCACGTGGTTCAAGGTAATGTATTGCTCGCCTCGTTATGACCTGGACAGTTTTATTTAAGTACTATACTAAATTCGCTCTCTGCACCAGCTATTGGTGTCCCTGTCGCCGCCGCCCCGCCCCGCCGGCATGTCTGGGTGCGGGGCGCGGACCACACTACTACATACATAGTCCCTCCACTCTATTGGACTCACTGTGAATGGAATACTGTCCTTTAATTAGACTCTGCTGTCCTTGTAGATGAAAATATTAACACAAAGTTAACCTCTGCTCTGTTTTATGCCATAAGGGTGAGCTCTGAATGTTTTGAGCCGATGCATGCCTCGTAGAGTTCATGTTTGCATATTGGGTGGCTTCCTCCACCTCTCGGCCTCCCAGCGAGGCGTCGCTCCGGCGTGTGCGGCCACATCTCGGCGGCCGTGCACTCACGTAGTTCCTTGTTTGTGCTTTGATGTGACTAAACATGCATTTTGCTTACAGATCACGTACTGTATACTAATAAGTAACTGAGGTATGAGACTGGTAGATTTTTGCACATGCATATGATCACACAGAATTTTTCTTTCTTTTTATACCAGAGAAGCCTTTAGCCTCTCGTAGATTAGTTACACACTAAACTTGATATAAAACTTACCAGCATTTTTCCAAGTAAAGTCCAATGTTGATAAACCCAAACCGAGGGAGAACACACCTCACTGCTCCCTGTCTGGTTATTGCACTACCGCCACCACCACCACCACCACTCTCCCCCATCACAGCACACACTTTGCCACCTCACCGCAGGCACACATAGCACAACATAAACCAACACCCATACAGCACAACACACAAAAAAAAGCACAGTAACACACTACGTAAACTGTTCTAAATATAAAAAAAAGTCATAATTTAACCCTCTTGAGAATGTTTCACTTCACATAACACTGAGAGACACACGTATTGAAGCATGTGCATTAATTATTACATCTACTCTCTTTGTACACTTCTAATAACACTCTTTCTCTTTCTCCCTCCCTTTTTTTCTGTCTGTCTTTCCATCCCTTCTCTTCCTTCTCTTCCTTCCCCCTCCACCTCCCCAGGCTGGTCCAGACCCTCCACCATCGCCTGGCCACGGACAACGGACACCTCAGCTTCAACCGCGGCGACATCCTGACGGTGGTGGTGGAAGTGGACGACCGCTATCTACTGTGCTGCCACAACGACCGGAAGGGCCTCGTGCCGCGGGCCTCTGTCATCATCCACGAGGAATAGGGACGGTGCTGAGCGGGGCGGGGCGGGGCGGGGTGGGGCGCGGCTGAGGTGGCTTCCCTGTGAGATTGCTGCCCACCTGCCTGCCCACCTGCCTGCCCACCTGCCCACCCCGCACCGCCGACCCCCGCGTCCAGTGAAGCAAGACTATTGGTGATCATCTCGGACGAATTGTAGCTTTTTTGTTTTCACCCTTTTCGTCCTGTCTCGGAGGCTAAACACTGACGCACTCATTGTCATTGATTTATCCATTCCATTACTTATTTATATTTACACGTAAGACCGTTTTTTCATGGATTCACTGGGCCCAGAAGCGGGTGGTTCGCTATGAAGGCTCTCTGGAGGCCGACGCCGCTAAGGTGTTGGAGGAATGAAGCACGGTGGAAAGCTTGAGATTAAATAAAGTAAAATAATGGAGGTAAAAGGAGAACAGAGTGATGCCAGTACATATATATAGCTTATAAGACCTTTTATATGCTACTCACTAAACCTTCCCCCTCAAAAAAGCTAAAAAAAAATCTTTATTGACAACTTGTACATGATTTTGAAGTGACATTATCCACCCTTTGCACATGCCTCCCCCCCGTCCCGCCCCCCCTCCACCCTGCCTTTTCTCACCGTGTTATAGCGACTAGTACTACTATTTCTACTTCCATAACGAAATTTCTATGGCTGTTGATAAATTCGTGAATGGAAACTCTCTCTCTCTCTCTCTCTCTCTCTCTCTCTCTCTCTCTCTCTCTCTCTCTCTCTCTCTCTCTCTCTCTCTCTCTCAGGTGCAGGTGCCTATTTCATTACCTTATCCCTTTCCTTCACTGCAACAACCTCGGTACTCCCTCCCTCTCTCCCTCTCTCTCTTTCCTCTTCTCGCTGTGCTTTTTCTCCCTTTTCTTCATCCCTCGTCTCAGTTCGACTCTTTTTTTTTTTTCATTCCCTTGCTAAGCGACACTCGACAAAGGTGTTCAAGTCTCCGTGTTAAAAGAGTGAAAACCCACGCAGGAAGAAACACCGAAGCGAGAGAGAGAGACCTGGAAACTTGCATGCGGTCGATTCCTTATTATTATTTATTTTATTTATTTATTTATTTATTTATTTCAATTTATAACCGTGGGTATTTATTCTCTTTTTTTTTTTTATGTACTTTATCCGAAGTTCCGTGTTTGTATTCTTGTGGCAAAGTGTATGTGGTTTGGTGGACGTATACCAAGTCGTAATTAAAGGTGGTGGTGTGATAATGTGTAGTAAGGGAAGCTACGTAACTGCTTTGCTGGGAAGAAAGAAAGTGAAATAGTTGAAGTATCAAGTTAAGATACAATTGAGCGTAAAGAAAATAATAACAATGATGATAATAATAATAATAATAATAATAATAATAATAACGTTAAAATGGAAGGGAAACAATGATTTAAGCTATGCGTGTGAAGGTTGCGTCTGGTGTGTGTTGGAGCGGCGGGTCCCTCGTGTTACTTGACAGCACTCTCTCTCTCAATCGCTTACTCGTCCGTCCTCTCCCTCTCCTCGGCATAACTCTTCTGTGAGCACCATTTCGTAGTCCGTATACACAGAAAAAACTTCCGTCATGTACTCTGTATGGGTGCATGAAACTTGCATTTATATATCGCACTCTTTTCTTTCTGTAAGTAAATACATAACTCGTAACATCTCACTCTCTCCTCTTTATTTTTTCTTTTTATCACTAAATTTAAAACTAATACTATATCACTAATTTATTCATCCTCTTCTGCCTCTTCACTATACTCGTAAATGCAAGACTAACTTCCACTTTTCTCTGGTGTCTTCCTCCTCCACTTCTCTTCCCCACCATAGCCCTCAGACCACGGCACCCGCCCCCAAGCCTCGTCCAAGCTGTGTCATCACGCTCCTCTAAGCTGCGTCAAGCTCACGTCTATTTAAAAGCACGTGTCACATTTGTGTTGTCTCAGATTGCAGAACTGTCTTACTGTAATTGTAATTGTGTGAGTAGTTTGCGCGGGAGTTTTGTTGTGATGACGGAGTTTGAGTGGCTGGCATCGTCATCACTGTCACCACCATCACTACCACCGCTGCCGCCACTGTTGCCACCCTCAGTGTGAAAAAAGAAGAAATGGCTTGTGACTCTGATGGGTTCATTTGAGAGAGACTGGCTTCTCCTGCACCCTTTAGCACACGTTTCTTATTTCCTCAGTAGTCAGCACTTCACGACTTGTTGAGCTGAAGTAGTAGTTAATATAAGTACGGTTGCCTCACCCAAAGACTTATTGTTTGCTCACGGTATCTTGAACTTAATGTTTTTTCCGTGTTATTAATTGTCACTATAGTGCCCTATATTATTTCGGGTTTTTGTATTTGCTTTTTCCCTCAATGTATATTTATAACACATTACACAATTACCTCTTTTTCGAAGCTCCGAAAAGTGTGATGAAAGTCTTTGGGCAAACGGTAATCGTGCGTGGTTGGGTCTGTCAGTTAGCCCGCCTTGTCTATCCATCTGTCTCGCCTGTCTGTCCCACTCCCTCTGTCCTCAACACCCGCCAGCCAGTCGCTCTGGGGTGACACGGAAAGTAAGGCCGAGTATACTTGGTTATACTATTTGGAACTTACTAACTGTCTCTCTTTATCCTTAACTACCCTTTGTATCCTTTGGTTTCCCATGCATGCCTCCCCAGGTTGTGTGTCTTGTTCCCACTCCTTGGTTTTAGTCCTAGGTTAGATCTCTTTTTTTTATTTTTTTTGGTGATGTTTTCCCATACTTGCCCTTGGTGCTTGTAGTTAGCTAGGCATTTCTTCTCCGCCTTGGGAACTTGGTTGTGCATCCTGTGTCCTTACCTTGCCTGAGTCCTCGGTTGTGTTGTTCCCTGTTCTGTGATATGTTCATAGGTTAGACTTTTTTTTATATTATTTTCACATACTTGCCCTCAGTGCTTGTTAGTCAGCTAGGTTCTTTTTCCTCCACTCCCCGGGAACACAGCGCAGCCAGAGTGTCATCGCGTCAGGTTCCATTTGGTATTTACCTGGTCGTCGGCCGCAGCCCACAGGACTGCCTGCCACACCTCAATCCGGCAACGATCATGCTCGCCGCGTGCCCACCAGCTCATTCACGCAGCCAGTCACAGCGGCTTCATCATGTGGAGAAACCATCTGATTGGCTGACGTAATGGAGAAGGTGGACGGACAGCGGACATTTTCGTATTCTGACTGGCGGTGGTGATCGACTGAGGAAAGACGAACACGAGACACGGAGACACGAGCGGCTGTCGACTTCCCATTATGTTTTTCGGCTTCAGAAACGAAAGAAAAGGAATGATGAGTGATAGGTGAATCGCTGAGGAGGAGAGGGAAAATACGCAAAGCTTTATTAACTACCACACCACCTGTCTGCGCAGTGATACAACCCACGGAAGTTCCCTGATGAATGTTACGCTTTCCACAAGGTAATGATACACGTTTGCGTCACAGTTTGCCAGCCCACTCGGAACACAATACTGTGTCGATGGTAATGATATATGTTACTGCGTTTCGTTTTGCCATGACACTGAGAATAATTACATTAAACCATTCAGAATCGCCAGGAATGAGCAACAGTAGAAATACCTCACGTTGTGCCCGACGGTTGTTGCTCTTGGTGACCAGCCGCTACTATTGTAACTACTTAACTATGTACTTCACGGAGATCGACTGAAAGGAGCAGCCATTAACTCTTAGAAAGTCTCATAATTGTTCCTCTGCATATATATATACTATATACACTACTTAGCGAATGATGAGTTGTAACTGCATACATATATACACGTACAACAGAATATATCAATGCCACTTGTGATAAAATGGTCGGGAGGCGAGACTTGACATAACTGGGACTCGAATACTCGTATCTCTTCCCTGTGGTTCGCAGATTCACGGAATAATGAGGCAGAAGAATCTTGAACCCTTAAAAATAAACGACTCGACTCGCTCTCTGCTCCTGCCAACCTGACTTTTAACACTTTTACTCTGTAGCATTAGTCCAACCTTTTTGCCTCTTGTAGGTGTGACCTTAGCGCCCCTGTGTTGTAGTTTTAGGAACACCCTACCCACTCCCACCTTCACTCATTTTCCGCCACGGTTGCACAAGACGACTACCGTAGCTGAGGTTTCTTCCGATATATACATATATTTTCTCCCCAACCTTTTCCATCCTTTCCTTCCCGTTCCCCGTCCCTTTCCCTCGCCTCTTCCCCGCGCACATGTACCTACGTACGTAGCCGACGTTCCACAGTCTTAGAGAGTAAGTCTGTGTTTAATCTCCTCGTGATGTATAGATGCCATTTCTCTGAGGCAGGTGTAATTATATCGTGTGAAGAGGTCATCTCGGTTTGACGCATCTTGCTTTTCGTGTACGTATGTATGTAATCAACAGTAAGTGCATTATTTTTTCTGTACATTTTGATGGCTTTGTTACTTTTTTCTGTTGCTGTCTTGCCCAGATTGTGTGGGCTAGTTTTAAACAAAATAATCAAGTCAGAGAAAAAAAGATGAAAAATAATCATTATCATGGAGGTGCCTATGTCTTATTTCTCTATATTTTCGTATGACCAAAGAAATGCTTGAAACTTTTTGAAATTTGTACATTTTGTGTAGATTTTAAAACAAAATGGTATGAACGATAATTTTTGTAGATATTTCCTCGATGAACAAAAAACTTACATTTGGTTAAGGCTTTAATGTATCATAATATTTACGTTACATAAACCCATTGCTGATCATGTTATAGTCCTTTATTTTATCTTATTCGCCCACGCTCAACGGTTAGTCCCGGCAGCAGGTACTAACGCTGCTTGGCGACACACTGACTGACGAGAGACACTGACTGGCCAGTATAAACTCCTCAATATAACCCGCACCCTTGACAACCCGTCGTAGCGGCCAGCCAGGCGTCCTCAGAGATTCTTTCTCCTCAGTCAAGCAAAACATGAAATTCACCTTTTTGTGTTAAGTTAGGTCGAAAAATCTACTCCTGGAGCCCGTCAAGTGGCCCTGCATGTCTGTACTGTACTGTCGGATGACGAACGCAGCATATCTTGGTTTAAACTATTCACTGCTCTATTACTATGGTGAATAAATATTGGTCAGGTAAAGAAAGTTGTGTCCTTTCCTTTCGCCTTCTTCAGTCACCAGATTCGGAGCAGCTCAGCAGCAGTGACAATTAGGTAAGACAACTGCGTAGGTATGAATTATTATTAAGAAGAGGTTGAGTAGTGTCTGAATAACTGTTGCCTCTATTGAACTTTTATTTCCATTCCTTTTCCTCACTTGTTGATTCACATATACTACATACACATACATTGCACTAAAGATTTCATGTGGGAATACTGGGACCACCGGCCAACAAGACAATATAAATTGATTTGTTCGGTGAAGCTTCATATCATCCACCATTTGGTGGTGATGAGTGAGCTAAAGGTCGTTATTTTGTTGTGTTGCATCTCAGGAATAATATAGACTTAGTAAAGCAAGGCTGATGATGGTAACAAAATCCTCATTCAATGATTATACGATCGTATAATCTAAATGAACAGTGAATAGAGAGAAGCGAATAGGAAAAAGAAAATGGAAGGATTCAACAATGGTTGCTCCTCGAAGCCTTGAACTGATGCCCCTCGAAGCCTCGAACTGATCCAACTCCTCCCCCAAACCAACAAAGTTAAGAAGAGGAGACAGTCACCGATTCGGCGCGGCGAGCGCCGCTGCTGTAGTGTATCACGCGCCGTGGATCGAAGTCTGTGACAGTGAAGGCCAACGTGTTGGAAAGCTTCAGGTATTTCTGTTTATTGCACGTTTTTTTTTTTTTTTTTTCTTTTTAAGATTGTGTAAGTCAGAGACAGATACATGTATTGGTATTGAAATAATGGAGTAGACGGTGTTTTTTTTCCTTTTTTTATTTATTTATTTATTTTTTTTTTTTTAGTAGTAGTAGCGCTGGATGGTACCTACTCGCCTTAATTGCCGTGATCACTAACTAGCCTTGCACTCCTATTCCCGCTTTTATCAAATACAGAATCAAACCTGTGAACTTTTAAAAAGGAGTTTTTTAGCCGGATCTTATCTCTATTAGTAATGAACTTGATTAGGGTATTATCCTGAGGGTGGGGGGGTGGGGGGGTAAGGAGTGCATTTGCCGCTTCTTGGAATTTATAGAACCCCATGTCCCCTTCCATAGCTACGCTACTGCCTTAACCCTCTCCCCCACAGCGATCTCCATGCCGCCACCTACGGGTTTTTTTTTTTTTTCTTTTTTCTTTTCCTGCCGACGACCATGTGTATTACGGTTGTGTACAATTAAAACGTGTAGAACCAACACGGGTGACACTTGCTCCGTAACACTTACTTGTGTAATGCAGCATGATACTATGAGAACTTTTTGTAACTAGGGAATTGTTAACGAGGACAACTCGTTACAACTAGGGAACCATTAACTGGTAGTCTGATGATCGTGTTTCATTCAGGGTTGCCAAGTATCAGTCAGGTGGAGGGTTGATTTCAAGGCGTCGCAGCTTCGTGGTGATGTGGTTATTGGCGGTGATACAGATTCCGTACGTCTTGCTTATCATTGTAACGACGTATGCCAAGAGACATGAATATTTTAGCACTTGCAACTATGTATTATCTGGGTTGACAATTTTTTTTTATAATAGACTTATCCCCTCGTTGTCACGCGAAATAAATGCCTAAAAACACGCGTGATAAAGGAATACGCGATGATGGAAGTAAAGAATAAATGGGAAATAAAGAAATAAGTGCTCAAACCCACAATGGGGCTGCTGTGTGTCCCAATTCCGAGCCACACCTTGATAAATTTCTTTGGTCACATCCATAATTTCGAGGGTGTCTACTGCTAGTTTCAGCCTTGGCATGGTGTCGATGTATCTTGAAGTATCCCAGTTTTAAAAATACATCCACACAAACACTACTATAGATACACCCATGAACCAAGCCGACACCTCCCCCAAAACGCACACATACCAGCATAAAAAAAGGGGGGAAAAAGTACACATACTTACACACAAATGCTTACAAACCATGAACACATATATACATAGAGGAAGTCCAATTTAACAGTATCTGTCTATCATGTAGGGCAGTTAATTAGCCAGTGTGCGCCATCAGGAAGTGTAGCCATTCCTGACATGAATGAGTTTCTAGTCTTAATGCTGTGCTTTGATCATGAATCCCCCCCATTAGCCCCAGACCTGAGCCCCCTGAGTGTAGGCATAAACCCTGGCACTCGGGCTTACACACACACACACACACACACACACACACTCCTTTGCACTAATTATACACTCTTTAGAAGCAATCCCACACAGCCTAAACATGGCACCACACACTCACCACCCCTTCCATTCGGTGATGCCCAATTAAATGAAGTAGTGGACTCACACACGCACGCACGCACACACGTGGCTAGTCACTATTTATCTGATTGTGGCACCCACCACCAACACACACAGGATAGTTGAATGTGTTGGTGTAGCGTTAGCACCACACCATAACTATCATACCACAGTACATACCACCCACCACCACACTCTACCCTACCCTACCCCTACCGTGCCACCAGACAACACGGTTTCCTTGGTACCCCCACAGCCCTTCATGGTCACTACTACCGTCCCCACACAGCCATTGTAACGAATCCACGGAACACATTAAGGGTAATCTCTCGTCTTTTCCACGTGTTTCTAGACGTTTTCCGGACTAGGTTGAAAGGAGAAATGGGGTGTGGTTAGCAAATAGTCCAGCCATGGGCAAAACAAAAGCTGGTTAAAAGGAAAGGTTGAAGTTTTTTATTTTTTCTTCTGGAATTGCTGTGTATTGAGAGATCACAGAGAATAATAAAACGAATCAAATAATATATAATTTATTATGTTGTAGTGGTAATGGTTTGCACGGAAATCCTGACACTGTGATGGGCGCCGCGCTGCCATGGAGGTGCCGCCATGCCTCACTTCTTTCCCTTTGCAGCCAGCTCAAGGCCACGGATGTATTTTTTGGGTAAGTGATAAGTTTCTGAAAATCAAAGTATACAAATTTAGATAGAAATACTTGATTATCATCCTCATTTAAGAGTGAGACCTAAACAAGATCACGAACAGCATTTTCCTTTACAGTTCTAATCTTATTGTTCTATTCCAGTTACTACTTCAATCAACCAGCCTTGCCTCACCTAACAGAAGTTTCCCAATGAAGGCCACTTGGTTTCCCTGCACCAGGACTTGAGTGGTGCCCTGAGGCTTGTGCTCAGCAGGACCAACACTTGTGCTTGCTGCCACACCAACTTGGATCTGGTGGGCAAATTCAGCTTCATCGATGCCGTAGATATGAACATTGTAGACCAGCGTCACCTGTGAAGAGGACATCAAGTTACAACACTGGCCAGGACTATCACATGCAAAGAAATCTACTTCAAGAAACACGAACACACACTCACACTCACATCCACAGTACAGTTTTGTCAAAAGTATATGCCAGGTGTCAGTCAGACCTGTTGCTGCAGATTCAAACAGTGAAGAGAAACAATCTTGCTTCTAATACATTATAGGACACTCTTATGCTTCCTCACCTATCTCAGACAATGTGGCAAGATCCTGTACTAGTTCAGTTGGTATTACAGCCCAACAAGCCCAAACTTGCCTCTCCAACTCATGCAGGATGCTAACATCCTTCCCTTATAACCTCTGCCCTTAGCCACTTTGGGCCAGTCAGCCTCATCTCACTGAGTAACCCCTACAAACCCTCTGCACATTGGGGGAGAATCAGTTTCTTCATGGGGCAACAAAACAGTCTGTACAGATACTTCACAAAAAGATACATTTGTTACCCATCCTCATTTTCCAGCCTGAAATAGTAGGACACTTTTCTAGGTCTTGTTTGATAATGATCGCAGCACACAGATGTTTTTCAAGGCCTACCATACCATACTTCCTGGGCTGGTATGGCATCACACCGTCCCTCCATCCACCTTGTCACATACCACCTGACAATATGATAACTTATCTGCAAGTGTGTGGCCATTTCCTTGATTTGCTTAGCCACCACCTTTAGAGCAACAATCTGGGCAATAGATGAGGACAATAACTGATGGTAAGCAAATCAAGGAAATAGCTATACAGTTGCAGATGAGTGATTGTGTTGTCATGAAGTATGTGAGAGGGTGGAAGGAGATGTGTTATACCATACCAACCCAGGAACAGCACTCTGGTAGGGCTCAAAAAACATCTGTGTGCTGTTAACATTATCCAGCAAGATGTAGAAAAGTGTCCTACCATTTCAGTCCTGAAAAATAAAAAAAGTAATAAATCTGTCTCTTAGTGGAATGAATATCTGTGTAAACTGTTAGGCAATGTGTGCATGAGTTACAAGAGACAAAGGCCACCACTCCATAAAGAAACCTGCGTACACAGGGCTCGTACAGTCACATTTCCTGTTAAAACATTTTCACTGGGATGAGGCTAATTGGCTCAATGTGCTAAATGTGAGACAAAGCAACACATACCAACGTCTATCAACAGTGTGACTCTCTCTCTCTCTCTCTCTCTGTATCTGTCTGTCTCTCTCCCTCTGTCTGTGTGTCTGTCTGTCTGTCTGTCTCTCTCCCTCTGTATCTGTATGTGTGTCTGTCTCACTGTGTATCTGTGTGTCTGTCTGTCTCTCTCCCTCTGCATCTGTGTGTCTGTCTGTCTGTCTCTCTCCCTCTGTATCTGTGTGTGTCTGTCTGTGTGTCTGTCTGTCTGTCTGTCTCTCTCCCTCTGTATCTGTGTGTGTCTGTCTGTCTGTCTGTCTGTCTCCCTCTGTATCTGTGTGTGTGTCTGTCTGTCTGTCTCTCTCCCTCTGTATGTGTGTGTGTCTGTCTGTCTCTCTCTCTCCCTCTGTATCTGTGTGTCTGTGTCTGTCTCTCTCCCTCTGTATCTGTCTGTGTGTCTGTCTGTCTGTCTCTCTCCCTCTGTATCTGTCTGTCTGTCTCCCTCCCTCTGTATCTGTGTGTTTGTCTGTTCCTCTCTCTGTCTCTGTATGTATGTATGTGTGTCTGTCTCTCTCTTTTCCTCTTTCACAGCTCTACCATATATGCCCTAAAGTTGTTTTCCATTTCTGCCTTCTATAAAAACTGTTGCAACCTAACTCTATCCCTACAGCCTCCAAAGACACGACGTACCTTTTTGTTACCACTCCGTTTGGCCACCGCCAGTTCAATGGGTTCCAGCTTGCCCTTTCTGATGATGGGGGCACAGCCAACACGGGTAATCCTTGCAGCAGGAGCCATCTTGCCCAACATGCGGGAAAAGATTTCATCCCAGCGGAGGGTCTCCTTGTAGCCTTCCTTCCTGTTCACTACTGCCTCGTGCAGCACAGGGTCAAGATTTACTACTCTGGAAGAAGTTTGCATATTAAATTAAATTCTGCTGCAGACAGGGATACTTTTGTGAATCAGTGGACTGAGAGTGCATCATCACCCAGTGACAGCATTACTATATTTGCTTGTCCTATGGTGGCAAAATCACAAGGCTTAAGTTGACATTCACCTATGTATAACACTCAACAGAAACAAACAGGACATTTCACCTACTTTTGACCTTCCTTTTGCAAACCCTTTGTCTTGATATAATTTGTCACCAAAGTTCTTACTTCGCCAGACAGTAATACATCTCCTTTACTGTAAAGAAATAAAAATTAATATTGACATGTTACAAAGGGATCTTATAATTATTTTTCACACAATTATCATTCTTCTATGTTATCAAAAGTACAATCTTTCAAGTCAGGGATAATGATTCACAAAGAGGGACATTACCAATGCATTCTTAAAGGATTCCTTTGACACACCTGCGGCCACAGGCCCTGAAGAATGCCACTGTGTCTCCTGACACCTGGTACACCTCCTCTATAGTTGGAGGAACAAAGCCTGAGCCACTATTACTCTTGCCTGGGTCAGGTTTAGCAGTAGTCTCCTCCTGAAAATTAACACTGTCATGAGTATAATTCAACATCCATCATATCCTCAGCCAACCAATCTGCTAATTCATAATTAAAGAAGTGGAGAGAGAGACAAATATACTA